>PVIU01000077.1:318628-503270 GCA_004026605.1 Ondatra zibethicus
TCTCTCTCTCTCTCTCTCTCTCTCTCTCTCTCTCTCTCTCTCTCTCTCTCTGTCTCTCTCTCTCTCTCTCTCTCTCTCTCTCTCTCTCTCTCTCTCTCTTCAGCAGGGTTCCCTGAGCTCAGCCTAATGTTTGACTGTGGATCTCTGCATCTGTTTCCATAAGTTACTGGATGAATGCTCTCTGATGCCAATTGGGGCAGTCACCAATCTGATCACAGGAGATGGCCTATTCAGACTACGCATCCACCATTGCCAGGAGTCTGAACTGGGGTCATCCTTGTAGATTCCTGGGGTTTCCCTTGCATCAGGTTTCTACCTGAGCCTGAAATGCCCCCCTTTCCAGTCATATCTTTCGTCACTCTCCCCCTCCACCCACCCCCAACCTGACTCCAGAGGAGAAGTGATTAACTTTTTAACTTGAACTCTTATTTAGCTCTCCATACAGCCCTATGAAACAGGAATTATTATTGTTATTATCAATTTAACGATCAGGAAATGAGAAGGCAGGCTGTTAACCAACATGATCAATGATGCAGACATGGTCTCTGGTAAAGACAGCATCTGCACACAGGCGATCAAACACTGAAGCCGGTTCTCGAGAGGCCTTGGCGAAGACTAAGGGATGCATGAGGCGGCGCACTTCAAAGTCTCACAAAATCCCTACGGTTGGGAAGCTTGTTTAATTTTGTTCAGCGCAGTAGTTTCCAGTGATATTTAGACACTGCACTTTTTGTCAAGTAGTATTTATTAACACTGAGCAGAAAATGTTCCACAAAACAAACCTCGGGGAAAAATGTAGTCTTAAATATTTCCTTGGCTGGAGATAGACCTCAGTTTAGATTTTAAAGCCAGATGGAACTCGCCCTGCCACCCAATATCTTGGATAAGTATGTCTCAAAGTTTGGTGTGAGTCAGAACCTCCTGGATTTCTGACCCTATAGAAAACTTTTCCTTCCTAATAAGATTTTAAAAGATGCTAATGGTGCTAACCTACACAGAATCTTTTGAGAATGACTAACTGGGGCCCTGAGTAAGTTCTTGTCCATTCTGAGCTTTGATGTCCTCATTTGTAAAGGGATAACAATAACGTCTTTTTCCAATTCATCCATTCCATCACCAACAAACACTCCTGTATGCCTACTCTGTGCAAAATATATTTGGTGCAAGGATGCAGCAGTAAATGGAAGAAATCCCCTCCTTACAGTATGTATAGCTTGGATGTGGCAAAGAGCTGAGACAATGGTGTGTCAAAGTGGAAAGTACCTCTAATTAAACAGCATGCAGGTCACAGTAATAGAGACCACGCCCTTCTTGTATATGCTTATATCTCCTCCTCATCTCTCCCCAGGATCCAAGCACATCCATTTTCATTCACATCTAAGAGAGCTTGACTTTGCTGTTGACTTTTTTTTATTCTGCCATCAAATAGTTACTTTCCTTTATGTTGAACTGCTGTTACACTGATGGTAGATCTTCTCTACAGGATGCAAAACGCATCATTATTGGGTATTCCCAATTAGATTGTTAAAGTCTATGGGGATTCATGTCCTATTCACATTTCCAAATGTTCTTCTAGTGCTTTCAATGTGCAAGATGCTGCAGAGCAGGCCGTGATTCTTTCATTGTATGATGCTCAGAAAATCAGCATCGAAGACTTGACTTGTTTAAAGAAAAGTTTGAGCCCTCATTATCAGGTGCAAGGTGCTAAAGATTATGACACAAGTAAAACACAGAAAAGCACAATGATTGGTTCTCTGATATGAAATGTCGGCCCTGAAAGCATCTATACAAGAACATTAGCAGGCAATTGAGCAGGTTTTCTATAATAGGAATGCATAGGCGTATACCTACGGCATGCAACAGCAATTCATGAAAAAAAAAGAGGCCATGAATTTGAAAGAGAGCCAGCAGGTGGGGTTGGGGAGGGGAGGAAAAGAAGGAAGAAATGTTTTAATTATATTCTAATCTCAAGAATATAAATTTTTTAAAAAATGTCTTTACTAAAGAAACATAGTTCCTTTCTTCCCTGGAAACAGAGATAATTTTTTTTAACATCTGAATCTATTTTGCTTTTTTCTTTATTTTTCTTTTCTTTTCTTTTTTTTTTTTTGAGACAAAGTCTCCCATAGTCCAGGGTGAGTAAGAATGTCCCTGACTTCTTGATCTTCTTGTGTCTGGGTCCCAAGGGCTGGTGTGTGCTCCTAGACCTGCCCCCGCCTTCACCTCTGCATTCTCAGTAGTAACACAGGATCTGCACACCATGTATTTCTAAAATATAAATAAATAAGCAAAATAGACTATCTCACTCGGGAGTGAGTGGTGGCGAGGACAATAAGAAAAGTCAAGAGTTCTTTATAAATCCAAGAGAAGAGAACATTTCTATGGGGGCAGAGGTGCTCAGCGGAAAATAGGGCAATCATGGGCATCTGACGCTGTGATATAAGACATTTCTCCTGCTGGATAACGATGAAAGAGAGCGCCACAAAGGGAAAAGCGGCCGCTGCAGTCCTGCAGGATCTGTGAGCTGTTGCTGTACTATGATGGGAACGGAAAGGGTTCGCCAAGTCTGGATGAAAGAAAAGCTGAGTGTATAGACAAGCAGTCTAGATGGGCACAGATGTGTACAGAGTGTGGATTTTTATACTGGACCAAAGGTTGTACACCTGGAACCTGGAAGCCCGTGTTATTTATTTACATCTGTCTGGCCATATTTTGAATAATTTTAAAAGAACCGCAAATGTTAAAAACATAGGGTAGGCTCCATGCTCAGCTGTAGATGGCCAACACAAAACAAACTTGGTATTTTTGGAGGTGTTTTTTGCTTTGGTTTGGTTTTTTGCCTCTTAATGCCTTGTCTTGGCATTAAAAAAAACTCTTACAGATCTTTTGCTTATATTATTATGATTTCTGATTTTGTTTTTATGGATTTTCTGTATGGGTCAATGTGTGTTTCTCTTTGTATTTCTTATGTTTTTTCTTTGACTCTTTTTTCTGTTTGTTTTCTTTATTCTTATTTGTTTTTATTTTAATTTTATATGCCTATTTATTTTCTAATGAGGGAGAGAAATAAAGGGTGTAGACTTGGGTGGGTGGGTGGGGACGTGGGGAGGACTTGTGAAGAAGCTGGAGAAAGAGAATATATTGTCTGAAAGAAGATCTATTTTCAACAAAAACAAACAAACAAACAAAAACCACGTGATATTTCAAGATTTAAAAATCAAGTACTTTTCAATGTATCTTGAAAACCGAGAAAGAAAGTTAAAACTGATCTTTCCCTCATCAAGGTATCCATACTTGGTGCTATGGAGATGATGACCCTTTTGTTTAAATAAATATGCCTCAGATTTTTCTGTGTTCTTTCTTTGGGATTTCTTCATCTACTCATTGTTAATTCTCAGATACTCCTGAGTATTTACCATATTTTGAACACTTTTGTAGGTACCAAGGGCACAGATACTTATTGTTTCAAGATTTCCCAGATTAACAAGTAAAGTAAGTAAAAAAATAGTTTCACAGTGGGCAGTGGTGGCACACACCTTTAATCCCGGGACTCGGGAGGCAGAAGCAGGTGGATCTCTGCGAGTTTGAGGCCAGCCTGATCTACAAGAGTTAGTTCCAGGACAGCTAGGACTGTGATACAGAGAAACCCTGTCTCGAAAAGCATTTTTCCCCCAAAAAAATCCTTTTCTTATCCTTTCATGATAAAGATCTTGAAGAGAGCAGGGATACAAGGAACATACCTAAACATAATAAAGGCAATATCCAGCAAGCCAACAGCCAACATCAAACTAAATGGAGAGAAACTCAAAGTGATCCCACTGAAATCAGGAACAAGACAAGGCTTTCTACTCTCTCCATATCTATTTAATATAGTTCTTGAGGTTCTAGCTAGAGCAATAAGACAACAAAAAGAGATTAAGGGAATACAAATCAGAAAAGAAGTCAAAATCTCACGATTTGCTGATGATATGGTAGTTTACATAAGTGACCCCAAAAATTCTACCATGGAGCTCATACAACTCATAAACACCTTCAGTAATGTATCAGGATACAAGATGAACTTGAAAAAATTAGTAGACCTCTTTTACACAGATGATAAATGGGTCGAGAAAGAAATCAGAGAAACATCAACCTTCACAATAGCCACGAATAACATAAAGTATCTCTGAGTAACTCTAACAAAACAAGTAGAAGACCTGTATGATAAGAACTTTAAATGTTTGAAGAAAGAAATTGAAGAAGACACCAGAAAATGGAAAGATATCCCATGCTCTTGCATAGGTAGAAGTAACATAGTAAAGAAAAAAATGGCAATATTACCAAAAGCAATCTACTGATTCAATGAAATGCCCATAAAAAAAAATCTCAGAAAAATTCTTCACAGACTTGGAAAGAACAATACTCAACTTCATATGAAAAAACAAAAAACCCAGGATAGCCAAAACAATCCTGTAAAATAAAGGAACTTCTGAAGGCATCACAATCCCTGACTTCAAACTCTATTACAATGCTATGTACTGAAAACAGCCTGGTATTGGCATAAAAACAGACAGGAGGACTAATGGAACCAAATTGAAGACCCAGATATCAATCCACGCACCTATGAACACCTGATTTTTGACAAAGAAGCAAAAAATATAAAATGGAAAAAAGAAAGCATATCAACAAATGATGCTGGAATAACTGGATACCAACATGTATAGGAATAAAAATAGATTCATATCTATCACCATGTGCAAAACTTAAGTCCAAATGGATAAAAGACCTCAACATAAAACCAACCACACTGAACCTCATAGAAGAGAAAGTGGGAAGTACACTTGAACGCATTGAAGGCACAGGAGACCACTTCCTAAATAGAACCCCCAGTAGCACAGACATTGAGAGAAACAATTAATAAATGGGACCTCCTGAAACTGAAAAGCTTCTGTAAAGCAAAGGAGACAGTCAACAAGACAAAACGATGGCCTACAGAATGGGAAAAGATCTTCACTAACCCCACATCAGATAGAGGGCTGATTTCCAAAATATACAAAGAACTCAAGAAATTGGTCATCAATAGAACAAATAATCCAATAAAAAATGGGGTGCAGAGCTAAACAGAGAATTCTCAACAGATGAATCTCATATGGCTGAAAGACACTTAAGGAAATGTTCAACATCCCTAGTCATCAGAGAAATGGAAATCAAAACAACTCTGAGATTCCATCTTCTACCTGTAAGAATGGCGAAGATCAAAAACACTGATGACAACATATGCTGGAGAGGATGTGGGGTAAAGGGAACACTCCTGCATTGCTGGTGGGAGTACAAACTAGTACAGCCCCTTTGGATGTCAGTATGGTGATTTCTCAGAAAATTAGAGAAACAATCTACCTCAAGACCCAGAAATACCACTTTTGGGTATATATCCAAAGGATGCTCAATCATGCCACAAGGACATGTGCTCAACTATGTTCATAGCAGCATTATTTGTCATAGCCAGAACCCGGAAACAACTTAAATGCCCTTGACCAAAGAATGGATAAGGAAAATGTGGTACATTTACACAATGGAGTACTACACAGCGGAAAAAAATGACAGCTTGAATTTTGCAGGAAAATGGATGCAGCTAGAAAACATTATTTTGAGTGAGGTAACCCAGACACAGAAAGACAATTACCACATGTACTCACTCATAAGTAGTTTATAAACATAAAGCAAAGAAAGCCAGCCTACAAACCACCAATGGCTAGCTAACTGAATTTAAGGCCCACTCCGTGAGATGGAACCTCTCTGACTGGATTTAAGGTTCACTCCATGAGTTAGAACCCAATTCTGACAAAGCTCATGTGGTCAAGAAACTAAGACTAGATAGGCCAGGGGCCTAGAGAAAAACCCAATACTATTGTTATGCCAAAGGAACAAAGCATTAAAATGACTCCTAAGGACATTCTGCTATTTCCATAGATGAGCACCTTGCTCAGTCATCTTCAGAGAAACTTCCTCCTGCAGTACATGGGAACAAATAAAGGACCCACAGCTGGGCAAAGAGAAGATCAAAAAACGACCTCGGAACACTCAGTCCTAAATGGGAGGCCTTCAACCAATTTCTCCTCCAAGGGTTCAGAAAGCTCTGCAGAAATGGAGGTAGAAAGATTGTAAGAGACAGTGGGAATGCAAGACATTAAGGAAACAAGGCCTTCTGGACTCAACAAGACTGACACACATATGAATTCTCACAGAGACTGGCAGCACACACAGGGACTGGACAGACCCAAGGTGGAATGGATCCCAGCACTGAGAGGGGAAGTGGCCATAAGCATTTATCCCTAACCCAGAAGCTGTCTTCAACCGACAACCACTCACAAAGGAAAATTAGTTTTCTGCAATGAAGTTTCACACTTAAACCACACTTAACATGTAAACCACACTTAAAGGGAGGTCCCATGCCCAGCAACACAGCCAACGATAAACAAATTCAGTAGTATTTTTAGAAGACTTGTTTATTGGTGGTTTTTTTTCTGTCTCATAATTCATTGTCCACTTTGGGGGTTGTTGCTTTGTTGTTGTTAATTTTTTTCTCCATACAGGTATTTTGTTTATATATTATGGTTTCTGGTTTGAGTTTTTTATGGGATTCCTCTGTGTGTGTGTGTGTGTGTGTGTGTGTCTAGATGTATCTTCTTTTTACTTTGCCTCTATTTTGTTTCTGTTTGCTTTTGTCCTATTCTGATTTGTTTTTCTATTTTTTTCTATCCTGGTTTGTGTTGTTTAATTTTATTTTATCTTTTTAGATGCCTGTTTATTTTCTGAACGAGGGAAAGAAGAGCTATGGATTTGGGGGGAGGGAAAGCCATAATTTATATATATTGTATTAAAAAATCTATTTTCAATAAATAAAAAACTAATGTGTGTGAATAAAGAATAAATTATTTTATTTTGTCCCAGAATTCACTCACCTGCCATTTAATGATGGGGATATAATCTAAGAAATGCTTGGCTGGATGATTTCACCATTGCATGAATATCAATGAAGCATTTTCCAACAGATCTAGATGTCACTGGTCAGTTTTTCCTACACAAAGATTTCCTCTAATATGTAGCCAGACTGCATTGCTGAGTCCTGTTTTCTGTAATCACCACTTTCCAAATGCCTTTTACAAATGTCCCTGCAGTTTTCATTGAAAAAAAAGTGGTATTGCATTGCCCATGGTGGTGGTGGGGTGTGTGTGTTAGGGTGAGGGGTGTTCTGGTTCGAAGACAATATAAAGTTGCTCTTAACTGTCTGGTTGGAGTTACTCATGAGCAGCACGGTGCTCTTTGGAACAAGTTGCAAATCAGAAAAGAACGTTTGCTAATTTGTTTTGGACCATGTTCAAGAGCAAGGAAGTCAGAGAGTAGGGGGGTGAGGTGGAAGTGAGTCACAATTTATGCCTGCACACAGTGGCTGGGATCAGAATGCCAAATGCAAAGGTGTTCAGGAAATCCCAACTGACTGTCTGCAGGCACCAAACTCCTGGAGGGGAAAGGTCTTCTGCTTCTGGGCCTGGCTTTTCTCACTCTTTCCTTTACCTCACTCGGTAGCATGTGAGTGGCTTCAGAGGAAAGTCTGGGACCAGAGGGCTTGGGACAGAGGCATAGAATAAACACAGACTTTAAGCTACTGAAAAATCTAGAACTGGGACCAGGAGTGTGTCTTCTACCAAGAGTGTCTTCTAGGACATCCACCTTCACCCAACAGGCTAAGTGCATTTCAGGCTCATTATTCATTGATTACTCAGTTGAGAATTTGCCAGCTCCCTGGAATGGGGTTGTAGCCTCAGTCAGTCCTTTCAGGTGGACTTTATAATCATTCGAGACAGTGTGCAGGGCAGGGACGTGTCAGATGACCAATGTGCACATCTCCGGTTGAAGAGGACCAGAGTAATGCTCAGATTTCTTATTTCACCTTCATATTGTGCACAAGTGTCTTTTGGAGGGCCTATAGGGTCATAGTTTACAAATCTTTGCGCTTTCCATGGGTGATTTTGTCTTTTAAACTGTCTCAACTAGAGTTGACGTATTTTACAGTGTACCTACATGCAAGAAACCTGTGATGTGGCTGATTATGAAGGTGAGTTTGATGAGCTTTCGGGTACGAGTCACAGTGCTGCTGGCTCTGAATTCAATGTTAATGAATCCACACACTGAAGTAAAGGTGCCTTTGAATAAGAACACACATAAAACAATGTGGTGAATTAATTGTGGCTAGACGTTCACAGGCTAACCTTGTGTTTCCCCTGAGAGAAATTCTTAGTGTGTGCTAACATGTTGTTCACAACAACTTTGTAGATTGTAACTCCACAAACAGCAAGAATTGACTGTAATTCACTGATGGTTCAAAAGTTGTCATTCCAAAGAGACTTTTCTCTAACCTCCAGTTTTAAAGTTGCCTAACCAGTCCTAAAGTGTATTCCACATCCCTCATTGGTCCAGGTTGCTAATGGTATCTGTCTGGTTCCATTGAACTTATTTAAATTGTTTATTGTTTGTCCCTCTCCTCTAGTTCAGTGATGTGGAGGTATCTGTTATTTACTTTAGTGCTCTGAGCTCAGCACTTACCATAGTAGATGGTGCAGAGCAGGTATATAATGAAAGCTGAAAGAATGGATGAAAGAAGGGAGGGGTATAAGTGGCAAGTTCTAGGGGGTAAAAAAGTACACTTTCCCCTGCCTCAGGCTTTATCAGAACCTTAGTAACTTTATTACTTTGGCCAAAATACATATTTTCCTTGAATCTGGTTGCAAAATAGAAGAGTCAGTTCTTAGCATTTTGTAGATGATGCTCCACCCTAAGAAAAGTGAGGGAAACTCTATGTAGAAAAGCAATGACTCAAATTTTATTCACCATGACTTATCTATCTCTTCCAAGTGGTTCACAGAGCTCATGTATGGTTTGTTCATCTTTTTCTAAAATGGTAGCCCTGGATTAGACACAGCATCTGTGACTGTTTTTCAGACTTTAAGCATCTACTTTCTTATCTATTCTTGAAGGGGGAAAAACCCCCCTCTGTAACACGAATAATAAAACCCAGAGACAGATATTGGGGTTAAACCTGAAGATCAGAAAAGCAAAGCAGCCAAGCTGCTAGAGAGCTCTTACTTCTATGAAATCTTCAGACTGAAAGAGAGCGATTTCCTGTCTCATTCTACCTTATATTCCTCCATAGTGTTGGGATTAAAGGCATGCACCACCATTGCCTGGCCTCTATGGCTAACTAGTGTGTCTGCTGGGGTTAAAGGTGTGTGCCACCACTGCCTGGCCTGTATGGCTGACTGTGTGGCTGTTTTGCATTCTGATCATCAGGCAAGATTTATTTATTAAAATACACATGAAACATCACTACATTTCTCCTTTTTGTCTAAAATAAAAAAAGAAGGCTATAACTAATATAAGGAAAACTATATACAATAACTCCTACTCTAAAGCCAGCTTTAATCTTTAATTGGACTGGGACTATAAAAAGACTATTTGCATTATATGTCTGTAGAGAATAGCAGAAACAAATATTTGGGAAGATTTATGAAATTTTATCCTGTTGGAAATGTGATATACCAGTAGGGCAATTTACTCTTTTGCTTGGAACATTCTTTTCTGAATGATTTGTCCTTTTTCTTCCCATGTCTAATTTTTCAGTAGTTTTCAGATTTCTTAGCTGGATGTCTTCATTCTCCTGAAAAGACAAAAACAAAACCCTTCCCCAACCCTAACTTTGGGGAGATTCTCTTTTGACAATTTATATCTGATCAAATGAAAAGCATGTGTTAGTTTTATAGGTTAGTTTAGATTAAATAGCCATGCTGCTTGATAAACTATCATCTCTTCTAATTAAGAGGTGTCTCTTTTTCAAATCAAATCTTTATCAATTTTGATGGTATCCATAGCTTTTCTTCTCCCATGGAAACAAAAGAAAAACCCCTTCCCCAACTTAAAACATGTCCTGGTTTCTATTCTGAGGTCAGTACATCTTTAAAGTATACCAGCTAATTTAATTCTGTAGGTTTTTTCTACCATCCAATGCCTCTCCACAGCTGTTGTTCCTTTCTTATTAGCATTTAGAAAATTCAAAATTAATAAAGCTTTATTTATCATCCCTTTCTGTTTATTTAACATATCCTTTAGAGTTCAATTTGATCATTCTATAACTGCCTGGCCTGTAGGATTGTGTGGTATACCAGTAATATGCTTTATATTATAATAAGCAAAAAACTGTTTTATTTTTAGAGGTATATGCTGGAACATTGTCTGTCTTTATTTGTATACGTAAACCCAAGATGGCCATAACTTCTAGCAAATGTGTGATTACCAAATCAGCCTTTTCCAAACTCAAAACAGTTGTTCATTAAAAACCTGAATAGGTATCAATGCTGTGGTGTACATATTTTAGTTTTCCAAATTCTAAAAAATCGAACACACCCATCTGCCAGATTTCATTCATCTGAGTACCCTTTGGGTTACTTCCTGCAGGTAGAGGTGTTTGGTTGCATAAAGAACAAGTAGAACATTTCCTTATAATTTCCTTGGATTGTTGCCATGTAATGGAAAAGTCTTTTTTTAATCTTCATTATTGGCACATCTTTTTATGAAATTCTAAGGCCTTAAGCACATTTCAATCAATAATTTATTGATTTTTGCATTACCTGTTCTAAAGGACTTGGCAGACCCATATGGAATTGGGTGTGTGTTATGTATATGAGATGATTACTATTCCTGGTTGTATCTTGTAACTGAATAAATGTTAAAGTCAATTCTGTATAATCTGGTATAAATTCAGAAGTTTCAATATGCAAAACAACTCTTTCTGCATATTGTGAATCGATAACTATGTTGAGAGGTACTTTAAAATCTCTTAATACCATGAGAATAACATATAATTCTGATTATTGGACAGAATTATAAGGGCTTTGATCCACTTAAATTTTCTGATTTGTAACCTGCCTTTCCTGATTTATTTATATCAGTATAGAATGTAGGGGCTCCAGTTACTGGTGTGTCCCATACAGTGTGAGGAAGGATCCAGTTAGTTCTCTTTATAAGTTTATTTATCTTGCTTTTAGGATAGTTGTTAATCTCTCTCAAAAAATTTCTAAAAGCTCTTTGCCAAGGTTCACTTTATTCTCATAATTTGTCAATTCCATCATTATTAAAAGGTACTATAATTTCTATTTATTAATAGCTCTTAGATCTGTTACCATTCTCCATTTTACAGATTTCTTTTTTAACATCAAATACAGGAGAATTCCAAGGACTGGTTGATTCTTCAATATGCTGAGCATCTAGTTGATCCTGTACCAACTCTTCTCTGTTGTGAAAGGCCACTGCTTAACCATACAGGTTTGTCTGTTAACCATTTTAAAGGTGATGGTGCCTTTGAAATATCAGTAGGTATTTTGCCCTGTTCTTGTACAACCTGAATAGTTGGTAACTGTTCTTTATAATATCTTGTAATATTTTTCCCAGAAACATATGCTAATTTATGGTTTGTTTCTGAAATTGGGGGCAATGCTGATCTGACTATTCCATTGCTGTAACAAATCATGTTCCCACAAATTCATTGCTATGTTAGCCACATATTGTTTTAATATTTCTGTCTGTCTTTCTGGCCTTATACATTTTACCCATCTTGCACTCAGCTTTACCTGAGACAAATTTCCAATTCTTAAAAACTGAATATTTACATCCTGAAGAGGACAATTTGGATGCCAAGATTCTGATGAAATTATCATTACAACCACACCCGTGTCTACTAGACCTTCAATGACCATGTCATTGATTTGTATTTTTAATTTTGGTTTTTGTTCATCTGTAGAAGTTTTCCAAAACAGTCACTTTATGGTTTATCCTGAGATTTTTGTTCTCTCTTCTACAGCTGTTCTATTATCCAGAGCAGTATGATTTCTTACAATAGGCATTAGGTTCTATAATTGCTCTGGGAAGGAGTTTCCTTTATGATTGAAGGAAACCACTGAACCAGATTTGGTATAGGGGCCTATAAGAGGTCCCTCACAGTGTTTTCTAATGACAAAGGATTACTTTGAATATTTCTCATTGACCAACATTCTTTGCCAAACCTTCTGTATAATCCAGAAGAGAATAACTTTCTGAATGGATTATTCTTAGAAAGAAGCATTGTTCCAAGGAATGCCCTGTCTACAATCCCTTTTAAGGTGACCTTGTTTGCCACAATCATAACACTTGACATGTTGATTTTTTTCTTAAACCTCTGGAAATCACCTCTCCTATCCATGCATCATCATGATCATGAGATTCAATATTAACTGTATCTCAAATCCATTCCTCCAAAGGTACTAACCTTGCCTTTAATGACCTAATTATCCTTTTGCATAGAGACTTGGCATTTTCAAAACCAGAGATTCGGTTATTATTTGTCTAGCTTCTGACTTCAGTAACATTCTATTTACTGCTGAAGTCAATCTTTGTAAGAATCCATAAAGGCTCCCATTGGGCCCTGTATAACTTTAGTAAATGACTCAATTTTCTTTCCTATTTCTCCAATTCTGTCCCAACCATTCAAAGCTGCTGCATGGCATAAATCCAGTGTGTGATCATCATATACAGTTTGCTTTTCTATAGCAGCATAATCTTCTCCAAGAATTTTATCTTGGGATATTTCCCTACCTCTAGTTTTACTCCATTGTTCAATAATCTTAGCCTCTCTGAACAAGGTACTTCATTGTAATTGTGGACCAGGCTCTAAAACACCTTTAACCAAGTCTATCCAGTCTTTAGGGAAAATTCTATTACAAACTTGCCAGGACTTTAATATTTGCTTTACAAAAGTGAATGCATACCAAATGAGACTATTGCTTTCTTGAATCTCCTTAAATCTAACATTGACACAGGAGCCCAGTTAGCTGTAACAGAGCCTCTGTCATTTGGCAATTCCTGTAAGGTTACTGGATATATTAAGGTTGGTTGTTTGAAAACCTTAGGCTGTTCCTCTCTATTCTTATAATGTGATGCTAAAACTGGTTCTCCATTAAATTCCTGTCTGGATTTAAGATTTCTGTGTTCTATTTTATTAGGTTTTTCTAAGGCCCATATCTTAGTACTCAGATTAACCAACTTTTTTTTAAGTAATAAGACAAAAGTAATGAAGCTTATAATGTTTACAATAGACATTATTTAAATCCCATCTAAATTAGATATCCTCTAATTTAATTGTTCCATTTTCAAACTGTCTAGCATATTATCACACAGAGACCAAAATCACTCCATTGTAATGGATTTTTAGATTTTTTTAATGTGGGGAAAAAACTTTCTCTTTTAACTAATTCCTCCTTTAAGAATTCCCAATTGTCTACCAAATCTGCTGACGATGTTGATGAAGCTATGAGGCTTACTGCTGCTGTGTAGAACAGTAAAGGCCTGACTGGATTTCAAGATAGCTACCTAGTTTGACAGCAGCCCAAGAAGGGGGTTCAGGGAGAGCCCACAACTCATGGTGGAAGGGGGGATCCAACTGTCTGAAAAATGAACAGGAGATTGTTCAGAAAAAGCATGTGTGGCAGGGGCTGCCTAGAGGCAGAACCAGTCAGTCTAGGGTGGATAAATCCTGTGATGTTTGGAGCCCAGGTGCTTCTAAAGTTTGGGAAGCAGCTGGAGACTGTTTCAGAGAGGCTACAACAGGAAAATCCCAAACTCACTCAGAGACTTGGGGAGAAAGAAAAGAAATCCTAGCCAGATGGGGCAGCTCCAGCCTGTGGCAGTGGCTAAAAAGTTTCAGGCAAACTGCTTTTTTTGTGAATTCATACCCAAAACATTGGGCACCAAATATAGCATGAATAATAAAAACCCAGAGACAGATATTGGGGTTCAACCTGAAGATCAGAAAAGCAAAGCAGCCAGGCCACTAGAGAGTTCTTACCTCTAAGAAATCCTCAGACTGAAAGAGAGCAGGTTCCTGTTTCATTCCATCTTGTATACCTCTCTAGTGCTGGAATTAAAGTTGTGCACCACCACCAACTGACCTCTATGGCTAACTACTGTGGCTGCTGGGATTAGAGGTGTGTGCTACCACTGCCTGGCTTGTATGGCTGATTACTGTGGCTGTTTTTCATTCTAATATTCAGGCAAGCTTTATTTATTAATATACAAATGAAATATTACTACATCCCTCAGGAGAACATACTAGTCCATGGCGCTGAGTCAGGTATTATGCAAAAATACAGGGAATGACACTATAAAAGTAAGGCTTGCCTTTCTGCCCCACAGTACAGTAAAGGAACTAAGACAGTCAGATCTAGAATAGCAGAGATTCAGATTGATAAAAATGCCAACATGGCAGGCACCAAGGGTGATGTGGTTGGAGAAGAAGGGAGAGTTCACTGCTTTTGGGAGCCCCTGGTTGGCTCAGATAGCCATACTGACTGAGAATAAATGGAGTATTTATATTTTGCTAGCAAGATCACAGAACAATGATCTTTGCCCACTGAAGCTTTCAAGTCCATCTTTGTTGCAGTCATTGCCTTTTGCTTCCCATATAGCACACAAGAGTTACTTGTCTTTCTTCTCTTCCTTCCCATCATTCAAGATGCTGACACCAGATGTCAGGACTATGGCAGCCATTGTCTCATTCTTTCCCTTTTTTGCTTTCACACAACGATGTTAAGGTTCAAAGAGGTAAAGTGATGGCTACTCAATTCCACAACTGGTAATTACAGCTAATATTAAGAATTGATTTCCCACGCAAACCCATTGTCCTTGCCCTCATCCCATGCTGTCTTTGTGCATATCCATCCTTATCATGTTTGGCTGAATTTTCACAGGACATATTGGAAGGAAGCAGAGATAGGATATGGCATGAATGGAAATGGACAGAGGCAATGAGTAAATCCCAGAACACTCAAAGCAAGCAAAGAACCAAATAATACACCAATGAGAATAGAGGAGGGGCCCGCACTTCCAAAACAATACTGTACTTACATTGCTACATCTACATCTTACTAAATTATATGTCAACTATAATATCATTGAAGTAATAATATCTATTGTGTGTCTGTGGAGACTAAAGTGGGAAGTTGACTTGTTTAGTCAGTATGAAGAGTGGTCTCTGGAATAAACAATACCACAAACAACCTTTTCTTACGATAGAATACTATTTTTGTGGTCTGGACATAGTCTTTTTGTGAGGAGAGAACCCTCTAGATGAGCATTCCATTCTGCTCATGGGAAAGATCTGCAGGTTTATTTGGGCCGATTGATTTCAAATGTTCCTTTTGATTAGGTACCTCCACAGCTTCCAATCTTCAACTTGCTTTATAGACGCCTCCTGATTGCATACATCTCCTCACCCCTGCCTTTACATGAGAACATCTGGCTTTCCACCTGGGATTCCTTCTCTGCAAGCCAGTGCATGTTGATAGGACAGGAAATTAAGTTACTTCCCTCTACTTTGCATGCTTGCCAGCTGCCCCCTGTATTTCTCTTTACAGCCCAGAGAGAATGCAAACATGGGCTTTCTCTGGCCTCAGCAGAGACAAACCACACTGCTACCTGTTGGTTACATTGGAATAGTGGTCTAAGGAAGTTTCTATACTTGAATCTTCCACTTGTATTACTCCTTTGCTATAGCAATATGTGTAGTAAGGAGGAGTAGGCTGCATTCCCGGCGCCCTGATCTTGGCGCAGGGCCCCTTGTTCTGTCCCGCCCACCTCCCGGTGCCCGAAATAATTACACAGAAACTGTATTCATTGAAATACTGCCTGGCCCATTATCTCCAGCCCCTTATTGGCTAACTCTCACATATTATTTTAACCCATCTCCATTATTGCGTATCACCACTTGAGTTGTGGCTTACGGGCATGAGTCTAACCAGTGTCCATTTTGGGCCGGAGAAGCATGGTGTCTGCCACACTTCCCTTCTTCACACCATTCTGTTCTGTCTACCCCACCCACCTAAGGGCTGCCCTATCAAAAGGCCAAGGCAGTCTCTTTATTTAACCAATGAAAGCAACAGAAATACAGAAGGACCTCCTACACCAAATATGAGTGATATATCCATGCTGGGTGCTATTATATTTCTTCTCAGTCCATGATCCCACAGTTTATCTATTATCCTCTAATTTCAAATTCTCTTGTCTAAAGCTTTTGTATTTTTCCAAAACCCAGCTTAACTGCTACTTCTTACAGATCATTTTGACTGTCTTGTGTCTCACTCTCAGTCATGCCCCTCAATTGTCTTTGACTTATGACTCAACCCAGTAGTTTTCAATTTTACAAGGGTATGAGAGTAATATGTGTTTAAGAGAAGAAGCCGCACTTTGATTTTTGAATATTCATTTTTTCCTTAGCTAGAGATGCTTGAGATGAGATGTTTTTGTAATGCTAGGCAGCTGCAATGAACCTCAGCTTCAGTAGGCAATCATTAACTAGCATTTTCTGATACATTATATCAGGCTAACCTTTGATATTCAGTAACTTGGGTACATTAAATGCAGTTTTATTCATATTTTCTACTCAAATGGGTTTATGAAGATGTAATCTATAGTAAGTATAAGAGCATCTATAATAATATAAATATTTAGAAGACAAACTATTGAGTCATTATGGGTCTGCTTCTAGCTACCTGGACGTTCTTGCAAAACTCTTTGCCTTTTCTATCTCTCATCGTCATTTGTGAAATGAATGTCGTTGCTACACTTTCTTACAAAGATTTCTTGAGAGGACTAAATTAGTTCTGTGCATGAAATGCTTAGGAATGTGCTCCCCAGCTTTAGTTAGTGTTACGAAGACTGCAGTTGTAAACGGTTGGTTTGTGGAAGATCTGATCTGAAGACTGTGATTGCTTCACAGAGTGTATTTTGAAAATTACTTACTGTGATTAAACATACACATACACAGGTACTCTAGCTTCTCATGGAAAATAAGAACATCTAGTGCCTAGTGTTACCTAGCCACAACTCACGGGTGTGAAGGAACAGGTTGCTCCATTTAAAGGGGAAAATGCTACCCAGTGCATCATCAGTGCTTGGATTACTCTTGGCCTTACACTCAGGCAAATCTTTTATCTTTGTTCCATACTCTTGAATTAAAGATATTTGTGTTCCATCCTTGATAAGACTGCTTTGAACAGTTATCTAATCTAGCAATGCTTCAATGAGTTATCAAATTTTCCAGTCCAGATAGCAGTTTAACTAGCAAACTAACTGAGTGATTATTCACATAGGCTGGCTGGTGGAAGATGAGTGTTGGATTTAGCAGAGCTCATTAAAAGAGGAAAGAAAACTCAGCAAGGATAGCATGCCATTGCAACAAAGCATTTCAGTTAAAACAAAATTCACAAGGGAGCGGTAGGCTCTGATGCTGTGGTCATGAAGACTTGCTTCTAAGAACGGCCTTGCCCTTGCCTCATAATGTAAGACACTATTCAAATAGATCTCCTTCTAGTCCAATAACCTAGTCATACTCAAATACTACACTAAACCTAGAGGAATGTCTTATTCCTACCTGTAGAGCATAATTCTAGAACTTCTTCTCTGCCTATGGTCTTTAATTTTCTCCATGAGACCAGGAGTCCTTGAAGCTCATGGCTTTGTAGAATCAAAATATTTGATCTGTGGTGGTTTGAATGATAAATAAATAAATGTCGTAAACTCCAGCATTTGAATACTTGGTCCATAGTTGATGGCAATGTTTGGGAAGGCTTAGGAGGTGTGGCCTTGCTGGAGGAAGTACATCATTAGAGGCAGGTTTTAATGTTTCAAAACCTCAAGTCATTCACTCTCTACTTACTGCTTGCAGTTCAAGATGTGAGTATCCCACTCTAGCTTGCTCCCTGCTGTCATCCATCCTCTCCATAATGGACTCTCAGCCCTCTAGACTCATAAGTTCAAATAAACCCTTCCTTCTCTAAGTTTCCTCAGTCATGGTGTTTTCTTGCTGCAATAGAAAAGGTCATTAACTAATGCATATCCTTTAGAGCTAAGTGAAGGACCTTGAAGTTGTTTGATTGTGTGTAGTTGGATGAATTTTATTGAGAGAATTGAAAAAACATCCACTTCCTGGGCTTCTTAAACAAAAAGATAAGAAATAAAGTTTTTTTCTACAAAAATTTAAATGAAAAAAAATTTAAGAAAAGTTCTGGGTATTTAAGTGGGTCAGTGTTCTTACTAGGAAAATTCCATTCTGTTCTTTTCTTCTAAAAATATTATTGGTGTCTACTTTATTTCTAGGTGATATAACTGGGTGATTTAAATCTAAATGAGTTCTCTCATCTTATGAATGGACATTTCCATTTATTTATCCTGTCCTATCTTGGACGTCACCTACAATTCTGCCATACCTAAGATTGGGCTTAGGTAGACTTCCATGGTCCCATAGGCTCCATCCACTGCCACATAACTTTGAAATTGCCTAGATTGACTTTCATGAAGGCAACAATTATTCCCCACTCAACACTGAGTCCCTTGAACAGACTATGTGCTCAGAAAATATATTTATTGCCAAGAAATTCGGGCCAGCAAGGAGACGCAGTGGGTGAGTGCTTGTTGTATAATCCCAATGACCTGATACCTAGAACCTATACAAAGGTGGAGGGAGAGAATTATTTATGCAAAATTGTCTTCTGACCTCTACGTATAAGTGGTGGCATATGAACACACAGAGATGTCATACACACATGACAATAATAATAATAAAAACAAAATTTGTAAAAGGATGAGTGAGTTCTTTCCCAAGACAGTTGCAAGAAACCAAGGCACACCTAGAGAGCCACACAAATCAAACATGTCATCGTTATTGTCAGTGACATGGGATATGGGGTGGCTGGCTGAGAAATCTGCTTTGGCCATCATTGCTGCCTGTTGCTCCCATCTGCCTACTTTGGCCCAGCCCCTTCTCCCATTACATTCCCATGGAACTTTCCTGAAGCTGACCCTATGAAGGTAGGGCTGGGGGGAGGGAGGACCTGCCTCCCAGCCTTACCAACCTAATTGTTCCTCATTTCCTGTCCATAAATGGTACAAGGTGTGGAAGTGCGCCTCCCAATGTCCCGATCTCAGTCATTTGTCTACATTAATCGACACTAATGGCTTTTACAAATGTAAGTCTTTAAGCCTTAGTAAGGTACACGCATTTGAGGAAAATATGAAAACAGGCAAACTCTCACTGGTCCTGCAGCTTCCAGGGGAAAGTTCTCAGAATGCCTTGAAGGCAGGGGCAGGGCCCAGCATTCCAAAGCCGGTGCCTTTGCTCCCAGATCTCTTGAGAGAATGGGCTGTTATTATTAATATGGTGTGACTTTCCCCAAATGAAAGAACAAAGCCCTGCATGTTCCCAACTGGGTGGAAAAGACAGGCACAATGAAATTTCAATTATATCAGGTTTTTCAGCACCAGAAATTGTGTGTTTAACTTACTTATGGTTTTATATTATTTTTATATTGTTCATTCAATGTTATAGTATCAAAAATTTACTTAATATTCTACTATAGATAATTTTCAACAATGATTATAGTTTGAGAAACTAGTGCCATTTATTTTAATACATGAAATTCTATAGTCTTAACTGTTTCCTATCATTAAACTTTTAACTATAGGATACATAGTATGTTAGTAAATATATAAAACATATATTTATATATTATGTATATAACATAGAAACTCATTTTATATATCATATAAGTTATTATGTCTTATGAACTGATATATTATGTACATAATGATATAAAATGTATTTTAAATATAAAATGAAATTTTAGAAAAATTGACTAATTTAGAAAGTATGCAGAACAAGGAAAAAACCACACTCAATATGGAAGAATCTGAGGATTACTCACCTGCCTTGGCACAGAGAAGTGGGAAAATTTCAAACATCCTCACTAAAAGATAGTGTCAGACTAGATGGAAATCTAACACTATTATTCTTACTTTAAAATGTCATTGCTAAGACTACTCAGCGCCACTAGAGGACAATGCCCAAACTATACTTTCCTCAAGAGAGTCCCCAAATAGGCCTAAAGCAGAGGGTCATGTGTAGGCACTTCATTTTGAAGTGATTTCTAGGAGCAAGAGTGAGATGCAGCAAGTGAAACCCATAGAGCAAGTCAGCAGAAGGATGACCGAGCTGACCCCCGCTGAAGAAGAGTAACTCTTGACCTCGCCAGGACTCCTAAGGAGCCTTCTAGAATGCGTCTTAGAACTACTGTCCCAAAAGGCACATGGAAGAAGATGCTTTTTTGAATCTCAGTCCTACTGATCAAGCATAAATAGCCCCACGAGGATTATTTATTCAAATCGGGGCCTTTCTGGGTTTTGTTGGTTTAAACGGCACTGCTTCCTGTGGATTGGACTGTCTGTCAGAACAACCGAAGTCGGTAATGATGCTGAGAGTGATGACCAGGCTCACAAGACATATATCACAGAGCCCATTCTTCGCATCATTCGGGTTCGTTCCTGACTTCCCGTATGTTTGGCTCCTCCAGGGAGGTGGCTAGCAACTACGCTGTAAATCTCAAGAGCTACGTTGGTGCAGCACAGCTGTTTCAAAACACGACCAGCACTCACACCCACCTCTGCAACATCTCTTAGGTTTCCCTTGCACCTAACCAACACATTGACTGACCCAGGCTGCATTCTTGCTGAGATCTTGGTGCCTTCAGGTGCCTTGTGACTTTGGCCAGGCATGGATGTATCAAGGATCACTTTGATGAAGCCCCTAGGTTCTGGCATATTGTGCCCTATCTCCATTCTATAGCCATAAGCCCGGTCCCGGTGCCTCTTCGCATCCAGAGTCCGTTATCTCCACCAATATAAAACTGAATTCTTTGCCTATTGGTGAACAATTAAAGGAACCTGAAATGACAAAATGGAAAAACAGTTTGAAGTTTAATAAAAAAAATTTCAGTGTCTCGTGATGGAAGTGGGCCCCGAACTGGAACATGTGGCTCACGACCCCCTTGGCAACCCTCTATCTCCAAAAATATTTACATTATGATTCACAACAGTAGCAAAATTACAGTTATGAAGTAGTAGCAAAAAATAATTTTATAGCTGGGGGTCACCCCAACATGAGGAACTGTATTAAAGCATCACAGCAGTAAGAAGGAGGAGAACCATTGCTCTAGAGATTAACACCCAGAACCCATCCAAGCGATACAACCCGGGACCTCTTCTGCAGCCAACTCTCTTAACCAGTTCCCGAGAATGGGACCAGAGACAAAGTTAATTGAGGAAGTTACTCTAGGAAGGACTGGTAGGTGACAGGAAGGGACACAAAGAGGAGAAAGTGTGACCATGAGGACATGTTGAATTGGCCCCTGCTGTGATAAGCGGGGATTTAATAAAGGCATTTGAAACTGTCACCCTGAGCTCAAAGCTTGCAGACTCTGCACCAGAATGTGGTTAAGTTTTTCCATTACACAAAGCTGAGTCCCTCACCATTGCCAAAATTCTCTTTCTTTAGAGGCTTCCATCCTCAACATGCAGTGCAGGCTAATTTTATTTTATTGTCCAGGTCAAAGACATTTCCCTGTATCAGATGTCATGTTTTATTTTCCTTGCCCTGAACTTCTAAGTTGCTCTGCCTTGAAGCTCCAGTATTAGATTTCTCTTCAGTGCCAGGACTTTGACAGTCCTCCCTGTTTAATGTAACTTCCAATGGCTCACGTGGCTTCCCAATTTCCAAAGGCCTTCGCTCGCCCCTCCTCTCCTTTTCCATTCCCACTCCATGCTCTGGATGGACGTTGTGCTCCACCGGCCCCTTGGCCCATTAGTAGACAGAACACACTGTGAAGATAAAAATCATTGCCAAAAAAATCCCTGGCTATGATCACACTGAGCTCTGAAAAAAACACACTTTTTTTTTTTTGTTTTTCAGATAAATTCAGACAAGCAGTAACTCTGGATGTCAACTTCTTCCTTTACTGATGGAAGACAGCACAGGAGTGAGTCAGGAAGGTTCAGTTTGTGCCATTTCTCTACGTAACTGGTGGGGGTGAGGGGAGGTCGAGGGTGAGAAGAAGAGGAGAAGAGAGAGAAAAGGGAGAGAAGGAGAAAGGCAAGGCAGAGAAGACTGTTTCTTTATAAGAGCTCTGCCCCTATTCACTGCTGAGGACAAGCCACAGAACTCCATCTCCATCCTGCCGCCACAGTCCAAGCATACAAGCATCTCCTGGGGGCCCGTCATGGTCTGCCATCGTGTTCTGCTCCTCTGCATCCTGTATCCAGCTCTGAATTTTCCTGTCTTCTCTCCTTTCTTCCTTTTCAAAGTGTCAATATACTAAAATGCCTGACAATAAAAATGAAATTGTGGCTCTGTGTATATGGTCTTGAGTATGAGGTACTTCCTCTAAAAGGAAATCTAGAAATCAAAGAGAATTATACTGAACATGCTAGATAACATAACTCAATTACTGTTTTAAAATGAGCTTTTTAATATTAACTAATTAATTTTGAATAAGCTTATTTGTTATCCTTTGGACTTCCTCTACAACTCCCTATCTTCACCTTCTCCTCTTTGTCCCTGCTTCCCCCTTCCTCTTTATAGCTTCTCTCCCTCTCCTCCCCTCTCCTTCTGTCTCCTCCTCCTCTCAGCACAGACACCCTGTATTCACAGCTATCTGGCTTTACAATTTGAGCACAGCAATCTTGGCATGAGAACTTCCAATTTCCTGGTGTAATAACAATGAGGCTTAGAGGAGAGCATGGGGGAGCACCCTGTGAATGTGAGAGGTGTGAAAAGAGCAATCTTGATGATAGGGTGCAAGAAATGGCGGTTCTCTGCATCTCTGAAGGGTGTGGAGGCTGGAGCTGCAGACCCAATTCCCAGACACACAGACAACTCATTTACAGACGATATCCTATGTCCTTGGAAGACCTCTCAGCTCAAACCGAGTCGAGGACTTTCATGAGAAGTGAAAAGCTGCCTGCTCACCAAAATGTCACCCTACCTCACCTGGTGTTAGCTCCCTCAACTCTAAAACAAATCAGGTGGACTTTCAGTCTGTAGGAACCTTCTGCTGATGACTTCATGACCACAACTGTTCCTGTAGTACATGCGTGTGGCACGTGTAGATGCCAGTTCCTATGTATCAAGACATACCTGCAAATACATACGTATACAAGCACATACCTTGTCTCGATCCATTCAGGCTGCTGAATGGATGCACCTTAGACAGGGTAATTTATAAACAATGGGAATGTACTGCTCATGGTTCTGAAATCTGGGGAATCGAAGACCAAGGTGCTAGTAGATTCAGGATCTAGGGGGTTCTTGCCCTCAGCTTCAATGACTGAACATTCTTGCTTCCCCCTTTATAATGAAGACATCAAGAACGTGTTATGGAAGCTCTCAGATGTCACTCATGAGAATGGAGTTCTTAAAACTCAATCAGTCCCCAAAGCACCCACTTCTTAATACTATCAACATTAAGTATTATACAACATAAATCTGTTGATACACACAGATTTGGAGCAACATCAGCATTAGAACCATAACATACATGCTAAATAAAACACTCTGGAAATTTGTTATGAAACTCATTTCCTACAAGTCGCCATGTTTTTTTGGGGGAGCCAGAAGCTACGTGCTCCACTCTCCACAGACACACCACCAACAATTCAGAAATATCTTAGAAAGCTGACCACAGGGAAAGCAAAGCTAACTCTTTGAATAACTCTTTTCGTTCAGTTCATAAAAATATAACCGTGTTTGTGTAAGTTAATATAGCCGATATACTAAAAATTAAACAGAACATATATTTGAATCTTGATTTATAAATATTTCAACATTGGTACTTAGAATGTTAATAATCCGTGAGATTTTAAATGTAAATTGTAGTAAGCTTGGGGTTCTTTCTCTCTCTCCCTCCCACCCCCTTGTGTGTGTGTGTGTGTGTGTATGTATGTATGTGTGAGTGTGTGTGAGTGTGCGTGTGTGTATCTGTCTGTCTGTCTGTTTGTCCCTTCTCCCTTCTTTCTCTTCTCAATATGTTTGTATGGTTCCTCCCATTGCATTACAGATCCAGGCCCTTGGCTTTACAGAATCAGGATGCTTAACTCAGCCTGTGATTAAGTCAGCCTGCTTCCTATTATCTCACAGATTTAGATAGAGAACAGACAGACAGACAGATGATAGATAAGTGGTAAATGAAAGATTAAGATAGCGATAGATAGGGAATCAATGAGAACTAAAGACAGATGTACAATAAGTAAAAGAATGAGAAAGAGAGAGATTGGAGGAGCCTGGCTAATGGAACTGAAGGCTGGCGAAGAAGGCACCAGGAAGGACAGATTGGAAGTCACCTTGGAAAGGTGTTAGGCTTCTTCCAAAGCCCTGGAAGTCCTTGGTTCACAGAGTGAGAAGACATAAGATCACAAGGCAAGAAACAAAATGTTTGACAAGAAGTGTATTGTCTATAAAGCATTTATAGGACATAAATGCTTTGGTCAAGCTTGAAATCCAGAACTTCCTAAAACTATTGTCCATTTCCTTTCTTCTGTGTCAAGATTTGAGAAAAAAATCTATACTTGGCCACCCAGGGGAAATACAGTAGGTAAATTCATTGAGCACCTATATTCAACATTATTGTTCTCACTATTGATATTGACATTAAAATTGCTTCTTTTATATCCCTAGATATCCTAGAGTTGTGTGAAAATGACAAAGGAGGAGAAGAAGGTCACTTTTTCACTTTGACTTCATCTCAGTGCGAAACCACAAAGATGTGCTCCGAGGGAGTGCGCAGTAACAGCTGAAAGTGGGTGGCTTACTCAGAGCTCTGACCTTACCCAGTGAGCATATTAGCCAGGGGTTATTAATCTGAACATATCAACCTGATACTGATACACTGGTGCGGATATGCTAAGCTAGCCCAGATCCTCCTCTCCCTTCCAAGATCCCTGTGGCAGATGCTCCTTGTTTGTGTAAAGAGTTTTATGGGTCTACTTTACTCTGCTCACTTTGTGTCATGAACAGCTTTAGGGAGTAGACATGGTGGAAAATGTTTGATTGCCGTGTCCATGTGAGGAAGCAGCTCTAGAAATACAAAGCGACTTCTCTCGAGCTATGTGGAAAGGAAACCACACAACCCCCAGGAATCCTGGGGAGAAAGAAGAAAACTAGAGTCTTCAGAAAAATTCCATGAAAACAGAATAAAACTTGATCCAGAATTATTGCTTCTGACAAGACACCAGAGTGTGAATAGCACAGGCCTTTGTTTTCCTCTTAGGTGCAGGACATAAAAAAAAATCCTCAAACGCTACCCCAAATAATGGCTATTCCAAGTATCAATTTCTTATGGAGCTGCTGGGAGACCGGAGGAACCTAAGTTTGTCTGCTTGGTCGGTACCCTTTAAGTACCATTAACCTCATGACTGAGCTGTTCCCAGTCCATGCGCATTTTCAGGCTTCATCACATCTTGGGCTAAGGGGAGGATGCGGCAAATATTGACTGTGTCACTAATAAAGTCCCGGAGTCAGCGAGATGGTGAGAAGACGAATTTAAAGTATTCTTTTTCATCAAGCTGCAGGAATCTAGACCTAACTGGAAAGCAAAAACCTAGCTGCCATTTCTTCCCCTGTGACTGGGCCCTGGACACAGACAATGGTTGTTGGCACTTTGTGGTGTTTGCCAAGCGGAAGTGTGGCTCCAGAACCACACTCTCCATCAATATCAGAGAGAACTGTGCCTGTGCGTGAAGTCAAGAAAGAGTTCATTAGAGTACCTTGGAGCTTGGCCTTCCTATGATATTAACAAAAGCCTTTGCTTGGCTACTTATGAGGGGGAGAGCTGTCAATAATCATCTCAAGTCGATTTGTGCATAGCCCACATTCCTAAGAACGCTCATCATAAAAGCTTCCACTAGTACTTATTTAGGGTTTTTCCTCACTATTCATTTCTTCCCTCATCCCTAGTTAAACCGAAACCTCAGCCTATGTTCATCCTTCACAACGACAAGAGGACCAAGGAGAAGGCAGATAAAGGAAACAAAATCCGAAACAGAGGGAGGGCAGCAAGAAGACGAGTTAGTGGGTAAAGTACTTCCTGGACATGCACGAGACCCTGGGTTCCTGGTCCCACCATCACAGCCCATAAACCTAGCACTGGTGAGGAATCAGAGGCAAGCAGGTCCCATGGGCTTGCAGGACGACTCCATGTTCCGTTTGAAACTCTTTTTAAAAACAAACAAGCAAGCAAGCAAGCAAGCAAAAGACCAAGGCAGAAAAGCTGTGAGAAAGACACTCTGACCCAACCTTTGGCTTCTATTCAGCCACACAGGCAACCCCCTTGAGTGAGATAGTGATGGAGACAGTAGGGGGTGGTATTGAAGAACTGTGTTTTAGGGGAGCAGAGTAAAGCGTTCAGCATAACAAAGGAGACTTAGCCCAGTTTTAAGATACAGTAGCTACCTGAAGAGGATGTATGCTCTGTGTGTATGTGTGTGTGTGTGTGTGTGTGTGTGTGTGTGTGTGTGTACACATAATGTGTACATGTGAACATAAATACTAATATTTGGATTTCATTGGATATATGCTTTAGGGCTTGACTTTGTACTTCTGTTTGTACATTGAAAAGGCCTGTGAAATAAGGTCATTCGTCCTTGTTTTAGCAACCTACCGTCTGACGTCTCTTGTCGTCTTCATACTGAATGCTTACAGTAAGGGTCTGATAAAAGCTTTGGAGGCACAAAGTCCAGTGGTGCACATTTATGAAAATTCCATAAACTGATCACTTTTTGTCTGTTTAATAAAAGTAATTCCATTAGAGCTGGAGAGTTGGCTTGGTACTTAAGAGAACTGGCTGCTCTTGTAGAGGACCCGGGTTTGATTCACAGCACTCGCATGACAACTCACAACTGTCTGTAACTCTAGTTCCAGGGGATCTGACACTCTTTTCTGACTTTCATTGGCACCAGGCACATAAATGGTGCACACACATACATGTAGTCAAAACAGTTGCACACATAAAATATTAAAATAAATGAATATTCAAAAATTTTTAAGAGGACCTGATCATCTGGACTGAATTGACCCCTTCACATTTTGTTTTCTAAGTTCAAAGGGCTTCAACTGTCAACGCCACTTGGACAAAGCAGGAACTCACCTTCCTACTGCCAGAAAGGAGAAGGTAACAGGATGCGGAATGGTCCCCCACCCTGACAAGTCTGTGGGAGGGTCTGGTTTCATGGCCAGAGACCCAGCAATCAATTAGAGGAAGGGAAATGGTTGCTATTGAAAACCCCGAGGCCCAGTAGCTGTCAGAGGGGAGTGAAAGGCTGGAAGTTAATCAGACATAATGAGCTTACAGTCCCATAGATCATGTCAGCCAGCATTCTTATTAATTTCCTGCCCAACAGCCATGCACAGAAGACCAATTCATCCATCAGTCCTTCCCTGGTCCAAGATGGTAAATCACTTGTCAAATCAGGAATGCTGTGATGAAAATTCAGGGGTGACATAGTGGCGAGAATGTCGTCCATCATTGCCACGTATTTCACCTTGAGAGAGGATCTTATACTTCCATACTTCCTTGTAAATGAGAGAGACCAGGCTCTGAGAATGCCAAGGCATGGATGTCTAGAATCTGGATGGTAATAATTTCATGGGTGGTAGGTACATCTTTCAATGAGAAGGAGTTTTTTTGGGGGGTGTCCAAGATAAGATAGGTGATTGATTCTCAATGTCTGTCAAGGATGCAGAGAAGAAACGGCAGTACAGGTGTCATGCTTACGCCATTGCTGACATAGTACTTCTCTCTCAGTCAGAAAAGTAAGCCCTACACAGGGTAACAAGCCTTATTCTCCCCTGTATTATTAACTCAATGAACATTTAATGAAGTATCTACTGTGTCCCATGCACTGGCTATAGCATAGTAGAAAGGGTTAATAGATATTGATCTGATTATTTGAATTAATACTAGTGATATTTACAGACTATAATAGGAAGACACAGAAAAGGCATTTTATTAGGACTGGGGATTCAGGAAATACCTTTTAAAGGATGTGATGCTCAGTCCTGTGAAAGTTAGTCAAGGGCATAGCAACGGTAAATAGTAAAACCAAGAATCTGACCACTGTGTCCTGGTATCTAGTCGGGTGAAGAGATACAGAAAAGTGTGGTATCGGGACTGGAGAGATGGCTCAGTGGTTAAGAGCACTGGTTGCTCTTCCAGAGGACCTGGGTTCAATTCCCAGCACCCACATGGCAGCTTGTAACTGTCTCTAACTCCAATTCCAAGGGATCCAGCATCCTCACACAGACATACATGCAGGCAAAATACCAATTTACATAAAATAAAAATAAATAGATTATTAAATAAATAAAGAAAAGAAAAGTGTGGCATCTCCTTCCTATCTATGAAATGCTTGCTCAATTTGGGGATGAGCTCATGTGCATTGGAGAGAGTGTGGCTCATGTAGAAGCTTCTCTGCTTGAACCAAGTGTGAACTGCAGGCAAGTTGCTCATCCCCTCATCTCCAGGGTCCTTAGTTGAAATTTAAGGGTAAAATTTACTACAAAAGGTGCTTGTGGAGATGAAATGAAAGTGCGGTGTTCCAAGCTTCTAAGCCTGTTTCTGGAACAGTAGACATAGGAGGGCTCTGCCACACGGCCGCGTCTCCGTTCCTTCAGCAATGGCCCAAGCTTCAGAGCCTATCCTGCGGCAGGCAATGTGCAGAGAGCAGGGCGTAGCAAGCCTTGGCGTGTGGGCGATGGTTTGGACTGATTCCACAGAAAACGTGGCTTCAGCAGGTAAACTTCCCATGTGGCACTGAACTGTGATAGGCATGTCATTCAGGCAGAAAGAGCCTCTTGAGACAGGCAGAGCAGTGGGAGGAGCCATGCTGGCGGAGCAGAGATGAAGAACCTGCAGCCCAGGTTGTACTGGGCACAGGAGGGAGATGAGAGCAAGGAAATGGAACTGGTTGTAAAAGTTTACAAATTGTATAACTAAGGATGTTTTTTTCTAGCAATAAACAACTAAGGTAAAGTTTGAATAGCCACATAAGACTTGGTTTTTTTAATTTATTGCTTCAAATATTGTCTTCTGTTTATTTTAATATATGTTTTCTAGCATTTACAGCCCATATTGCCATCTACAAAAGCTTTCTTCTTTCATATCTGGGGAAAGTGCACGGGGTGAACCAGACATGGATACCTTCCATAGAGGTTATGGCCAAGTATTTAGGATACTTGGATCCCTTTCTGCCCTGCGAAGAAGAGTTGAGGGAGCCAAAGGATCAAGTCTCAGTCAGAAAATATGTGTTTAGCTGAGGATAATTACTATACAAAGAAATAAAGGCTCATTTGCCACCAGGGCTATGAAAGGAAGCATCCAGGGGAAATTGGTGTGTTGGGCAGAGCAGAGCAGGGCCCAATACTCAGCTGATGAACAGCGGCTTTCTGTCACATTGTACTTTTTCCTGTTGTTGTTGTGTCAAAACAAAATGGAGATGTTGGGGTATATAACATGCTACTGGAGAAGGCTTCACAGAAGCCAGAGGTAAAACAGCAGAGTCTTGAACAGACAATTAGGAGGGATACGTCAGCAAAGAGACAATGAAGTCAAGAAAGAGCATCTGAGACAAGCAGGATGCCAAGTGTCACATACTCAGGCACAGAAGCACCCCAAAACTTGCAGTGCAGTTGCAAAGTGAGTTTTTTCCTTAGGTCACTTATTGGAACCTGGTTTATCTTTAGATCACAATGCTAAGAGAGCCATTTAGAATGAGGGAGGTGAGCCTCAGTAAGGTTAAGTCACTTTCCTGAGGTCATGACTCTTCTTGCACAGATAAGGAAAAAAACCTAGGTCCCTAGAGCAAGGGTCCTGATCTTTTCCATGAGATTCACTACCTAGTCAGAAGGGTTAATTCTATCCCTTTATCATCTTTTGGCAGAGAACTTCTTAATGAATGAAGAACTAGAGAGAGAAGCAAGACCACAGTCTTCTAGAGGATGGTGAAAGACCATAGGATATAAGGTACGCTGAGGGAAATGTTTATGTGAAATTCAAACACATCAAGAGTTTCTTCCATGTCGACTTGGCCTTACTATTGGAAAACTCACAGTGGCCTACAATGAATGATAACAGATACTTTTCTTTCTGTTAGTTGAGGCTCGTGCCAAACAGAGGGATTTAGTCATTCCAGACAGAAATTTAAAAACAATATTCACTCATTCTTTCAGCCTTGCATGCATGATTTGAACAAGAATAAACCGAAGCCCCTTAGCACCAGCTGATTTGCTAAGGCTAGAGGGTGCAAAGCTGAGCCAAGGAACCTGAATGAGGGAACTCCAAAATCGGCCACAGTAGGCTGAAATAAGATTTTAGAGATGGAGTTTGTGAGACAGACTTGGAAGATAACTAGTGGTGGCCAATGATGACACGACTTGATCATCAAAATAGATGCATAAAGTTTAAAACCCAGTGAAGTATACAAATAAAATTGATATTATAAGTTTACCTGGATTTGAACAAGCAAATGACAGGGGAAGGAAAGTTCTTCAAACCAACTGGTGAACACAGAAAAACATTAGGCTTAGAAAAATCACCATGGGTCAACAGGCACAATTAGAAGGTATTCCCTCAATTTGTATTTTGAACCTTTGTGCTGAGGTACCGTCACACAGGCAGGGGTAAGACCATGCCAGAATCTGCTGATGCCTTCATCTTGGACTTCCTTAACTCTAGAACTATTGTAAATATCTATGTCATTTATAAGTTATCAAGGTTTTAGTGCTTTCTAAAATAGAAGTTTAAGCAGACGGGCAGAAACCGTAACAATAATAATAAATTTGGGCCAGAATTATCAATGCTCAATAAATTAGTAGACAATGACCCAACCATGGTGGCATAAGGACATATGCCTGTAATCATACACTTGGGAGCTGAAGGTAGGAGGATCAAGAGTTCAAGGTCATCTTTGGTTATATAGTAAGTCAGAGACCAGCCTGTACAATATGAATAGGGAAATGGGAGTGGGGAAGGACTTTAATTAAAGAGAGGGAAAGGAGGTCAATACAGAAGAAGAGGGAAGGAAGAGGAATAAATGATGCTAAAGATGTTTGGAAAAATCTATAAGGAACCAGATTATTTCTACTTACCTAAAATTATATATAATATACACATATATAGATATACAAATAGAGATAGATAATGATGAAGATAGATAGATAGATAGATAGATAGATAGATAGATAGATAGATAGATAGACAGATAGATAGATGAAGAAGTCACTTGGGTTAATGAAGCTACTCCCAAGAGCCATAGACAACCTAACAAAAACTTTCAAAAGTGGGTATTACCTCTTTTTGCAAGGTCCTATGGTTTTTCACCATCCTCTAGAAGACTGTGGTCTTGCTTTTCTCTATAGTTCTTAATTCATTAAGAATTTCTCTGCCTAAAGATGATAAAAGGATAAAATCAAACTTTTTTTAAAAGGAGGTAAAACCTCCTTTTGAGTTTTTGGTATCCAAGAGACTCTCAAAAGAATATAGACTATTACCTTTGGTTAGTGAATCCTTACTGGTAAATATACCATGGACTTCCAACACAGGACTCAGAGGATCTGAGCTGCGTCTGGCCTGAAGGCCTCCTCTCTGAGGACTAGTCTTCATTGTACCAGATGGTGTTGTGTAAGCTGTCATGGGTGGGAAGCAACCAATAGTCCTACCTGGTTATGATGCCTATGAACCACAACAATGACCAGCATGGCAAGTATCCCTAATGGTATAATAATGGCAATCATATCTTGGCAGTAACCAACTGTCTAATTAAACTTAATACCTGCTCAACAGAAGGGAATTCATTCCTGGTTTTGGAAACTTAGCTAACTACCCAAATCTAGGGAGGTCATAAATCTTAGAAACTCACTACTACTTTACTAAATGAGTATAGACCTAGCTGCATTCTAAAGACTTAATTTTATACCCACAGATAAGTATAGCTCTCATCTCTCAGCAACAGGGGCCATGACAGAAAGCCACAATTGGTTAAAATAGAAAGAACAAATGACCCCAGGTCTCCTAGCCCCAACTGATACATCTATGGCGCAGTCTCCACATCAAAGGCTTGGGGAACATCTCAGAAGAGAGGCAGAAATATTGTAAGAGCCAGAGGAATGAGAACTCTGCAATAAGATGGTGTCTCCTAGGAGAGCTACATCCATGATACCTCAGCAATGTGGTTGCACAAATAAACATGCCAACACAGAAGGAGAAAATCTTACAGGTCCTAGCCTTGGGCAAAGAACCCCTGGCAGAAAGCAATCTTCTTGAGAGAGAAAGATACTCCTTGATGGTCTTATACTGGTGGCCTCTTGTTTTTCTATGGCATATTGGTCAGAATAGTTAGAAGCCCAGCATAGGCAAACGGGAATGGTCAGTATGCTTTTTCCATGTGCTCATAAAAGAAAGGGTTGCAGATATTTGTTGAAGAACCCTCTTGATTTAGAAAGTTTTACAAACTAAGTTTTAGGGTTTAGGAAGTTCTATAGTCTTGTCATCAACTATGTAGCAAAGCTCAGTTTTGTATCAAACAAGTACTAGGCACTGAAAATAAGATGCAATCCGAGAACATCACAAAAGTCAGAGGTTGTGAAGATCAAAGTCATACCAAGCACTGCCTTTGGGTCTAGAGAAATGACTCAGCAGTTAAGAGAACTTGTTATTCTTGTAGAGGAGCCAAATTCGGATCCCAGTACCCATGTCAGGCAGTCTGTGACTCTAGCTCTAAGAGATTTAATACCTTCTTCTGACCTTTGTAGGTACTCTTTCTCCACACATACACATGATAAAAAGAAAAAGAAAAAGGAAGAAAGAAGGAAAGGAAAGAAAGAAGAATGGAAAGGAGGGAGGGAATGAGGAAGGAAGGAAGGAAGGAAGGAACCCCTTTTAAAAAGCAGCAAAAGTGGTTTTGATAGTAACTTTTATGAAAGCCCAAGTTCCAGAAAACCTTACTGTGTTGCAGGATTAACAACTGCACAGCAATGAGCCAGAGGGAAGAAAGCTGGCCTCTTATGCCAGCACTCCATTAGGATAAGTGGGGAAGGAGGCTTCGCAATAGCTCTTCGTTTACAAATTCTCTTGCAAGTTGCATAGATGGGCTAGGGTGTCCTGTTTACAGAGAAAGACAGGGGAATGTAGACAAAGCAGCCACTTCGAGGGGGCATGACAGAGGCCAGGAAGGCCGTGAACTCTGAAAAGGCCTGGGAAAGCTGTGGTCCACTGCTTTGTCCTGGTCCCAGGCTCCTCATGCAGCAACTTAGTCAGAGCGGTGGAGACTTCTCATGGATCAGCTCAACAACACGTGGTGAAAACAAAACAAACCCAGAACCACTCACTCCATCAAAGCCAAAGCTGACTGCCACACAACTTTCAGATTGCTTTCTCTGCCCACATACACATCTGTGCAATAGAGGATAGCCTGGGGATGACCAGCAAGGGCAAGCAAAGAGCCCGGAGCTTCATCTGCAGTGCCAGCCACACGGTCATCCTTCTCTGGTTCAGAACCTTCATTAATTAAACAGCGTTCACAATACAGCTGTGGGCACCGGGGAGCAACTGTGGGAAACACCCCCACTTGCAAAGTGTTATTCCAGGTGATTAGAAGACTAAAAAAACTGAATAAACAAGTTTCCTTCACCCCTCACTTCAATAACTCAGCTCAACGAGGGGCCGTGTTTTTCCCCAGCAAAGCCAGCTTCAGTCTATGCCAAGGGAGAGGGATTCTTGATGGAGTTAGGAGTCTTGGATGTGATTAGGATGAGCTAAGACTCATTCTAGGAAGCTTTTCTTACCATCTCAAAAAAAAAATCTCATGAAAGCAAATAACAAGCAACAATACCACAACAATGAAGCCTGCCCAGCAAGCACATAAAGAAAGGACGTGAGAGATGTCCTGGGGAATCCGGCAAGGTGTCCATCTGTCCCAGCAAGGAAGGCAGACTTGGCCAAGGCCTCGGATTTGAACATCTCCAAGTGTGACTCCAATTATCTTGTAACCAGCGCTTATTTACTGCTCAGTAGGAGTCACCTGGTAGAAATAGTAAGCTAGAAAGACACAAGCAATGAGATCTGCAGGCCCGAGAAAGCAAGCAGGGGTCAGCTAAGGGATTACAAAGAAATGCAATTATCTCATTATATCATTGGAAGCTGCCTGTGAAACCAGATGTATCTACCAGGTGTTCAGTCAACAAGTACTGTTAGGTGCAAAACCGCCGCCTGTGCTGCTGTCACACCTCTGTTGTCTACAGGAACACTGTGACATGTGCACAAGTTTCAGTTGTTCACCACCTTTAAAAGGGATGTTTCTTAGGAAAAGCTCTATTTTCAGCCAATAAAAGTGATGGGTTGAGTACTGACTTCTGATTCATATTAGTGTCTTCCTCACTGTTCTATGGCTATGAAGAGACACCATGACCAAGGCAACTTTTATAAAAGAAGGTGTTTCTTTGGGGGGTTTACAGTTTCAGACCCTTAGTCCATTATTATTATGGTGAAGAACATGGCAGCATGCAGTAAAACATGGTGCTGGGGAAGCCACTGAGAGGCTTTACATCCTTATCTGGAGACAAGAGCAGAGGAGAGAGATAGACTGGGCCTGGTGTGGGCTTTCAAAACCTCAAAGCCCACTTCCAGTGGTACAACTTATTCAACAAGACCATGCCTCTTAATCCTTCATCAATTGGGGACTAAGCATTAAACATATAAACCTATCAGTGGGCATTCTCATTCAAGCCACCACAGACAGTAACATCGGGGGTGCAGGAATAACTTACAGTTAAAGAAAGAAGAAAACAGAAGCTGCACTTAGCTGAGAGAGATCATGACTAACTGTTCATTTTATAAGTAGAAGATTTAATTGTAATAATTATAGTGACTACAGGTTACTATTTAACATTGACTATGTGCTAAGTATTGGCCCACTCAAGCTATTATCTGTCTGTCTGTCTGTCTGTCCGTCCATCCGTCCTTCCGTCCGTCCGTCCATCCATCTATCTACCCACCCATCCATTCATGCGTCTATCACCATCTATACAACCATTATAGTCTGCAGTGAGAAAAGTCATCCCAAAGCTGAAGGAACTGAGGCAGAGTATGGTCAATCATGGTTCAAGGTCACAGTTGACAAACATTTGAGTCAGGATTTGAAGCCATTTTTCAAGTATTTAACCATCACAGCACTCTGCGTTCCTAAGGTTCAGAGTTACGCGCATGCTCAAGGTCACACTGCAAGTCAATTACTAAAACAAGATGGAACTTGGGCAGATCTGAACAGGAAATACTTGCTTTATCTTCTGCTCGGTGCTGTCCTTTGGCTGGACAGAGGGACAGAGCAAAGAGAGAGAGAGGACCTCTTGGGTGAAGGGTCTAGCCCAAGCCAGCACCAAAGGCAGCAAAAGAAAAAAAGGTGAAATATGCACTCTTGCATTTTCCAAGCACTAGTGGCTAATTTCGTAACTGGGCGGGAGTTCTTCTTCAGTTACACAGGCCACAGCTCCTGCTCCAAGTTCCATATATCCCATCAACATGTTTATTCACAGGGAAGGGGCCTCCTCTCCAGTTGGCGCCTGAGTTGTCACAGCAACAAGAAAAGATGAGGAAAGCTACGAGAAGCAACCAGAGGCCAAGAAAGGGGGAACTGGCTGTGAAAGCTGTGGTCCTGAGAAAGCCTGGTCCCTCTGTGGATTCCAAGAACCCCAGTGCCAGAGGGATCCCATGACCTAGCAGGCCAGGATGGAACCAAGCTTCATGGAAGAGCCAGCACTCTGTTGAACAATTCATTGATGTTATATGACTCATGTCTAATGGGAGTTAAAGACGAGGTGAACCGAAGCCATAGGCAAACAAGGGTTCAGAGATGTGACTTCTCCAGAGCAAAACTGACTCAAGACCAAATTGCCCAACCCTATGTTCCAAGCTCAAAGTCAAAGCTTAGAAGATTCTGACTTTCCTGCAAACCACACCGCTATGCCCTATGCCCTATGTCTATCAAGAAACCAAGAGTCGAGTAGCTCTCAGAGAGTCAGGCCATCACTCAGTAGATAGAGATCAGTACCTCTTAACATTTCCCCCTTCATTATCCTGGGATGGGTTTTGTTCAAACATTGCTTCCACAGCTCAATAAATACGCACACAAAACCAAAGAGCTTAGCTTTCCACGAAAAGGCAGTGTAAACATCTGGCAGGCTTCCTGGGTCTCGGCTTCCTCCGGCTGGGTCTGAGTGCACAATGTGAGTGTATTTGGATTGCAACAGAGGAGGCTCTGCTAGACATTACTCACCCCGTGCAAAAGCAAACCAGCCCCCAAATGGAGCAATGGAAACACAAGTGCTCTTGTTTGATGACCAAAAGCTAAACAAATCATTTGAGGTTTGGGGGTTCAAAAAAATCCTTCAAAGATGAAGTTCACACATATTCAGTTTGGATATGTGTGAGGGTGCCTGCATTCATGTGCATGTGTGTGTTTCACTTAAATGTTGTCTAGAGTAAGACAGGATACAAAACTAAATTTTTGATAAAAAAAAATGTAATAACTAATTGTGGAGAGAAAATTGCCTTTTTATCTACTTTTTTGTGGGGGGTTGAATGAAAATGGTTCCCTAGGCTCATATATATGATTGTGCTATATAGACCAAACTGGCTTTGGACTAATAGACATCCCCCTGCCTCTGTTATGCTGGAACGTTAGGTGCACAACACAACGCCCTGCTGAAAATTGCCTTTAAAATAGTTTATCATGTGACATGGGCCAAACTCTGATATGGATCTCCTATAAGTAGTAACATTTAAGAGAATCATTGAGCCAGTCAAACTTTTAATACCATCTGAGCAATTTAGGAATCATTGATTGACAAGCAATCCATTTCTTTTTTGCAAAATATCAGTAATATTAGGAACATGTAAACTTGCCTTCAGTGAGGATGCATTAACAAAATGATGCAGACACTTTATAAACTGTAGAGTGCTATACAAAGGTCAGAGGTTTGTTCATTGCTATTTTCCTTGGCAGGTCTCATATCCCATGGTGGCACCTTTTCCTCCACGACTCATACTAACCCATCTCATGCAGCTTCTTGGCATTCCAGGGTTCCCAGGAAGATCTCCTCGCCACAGGCATCCCTGTTCCCCACGCACCACAGCTTTGATAAAAATATGTGTATCAGATGGGTTTCATTATAAAGGAGGGAAAGGAGAAACCTGAGATAGTCAGATTCAAAAGGCACAAGTCAAATAGTGGCTTGCAGACCAGACTGGGTTAGTGCCTCCTGCTGGAAGAGAAGCAGGAAAGGGTACCCTTCCTCTGTAGCACCTTGAACGACGTGGGAAGAGGCAGTCTAGAGTAAGCAGGTATATAACAAATAATACAGGAGGCAAGGATGAGGGCAAAGGCATGCGCAAGACAACTTGGTCAACACTGGGCTCTCTAATAATCTTACCCTGGATGGTCCCATCAGTGACCAAGACAAGACCTAGTTCCAATTCCTCTCTGCCTATCAGTTTTATCCTTTATGAAATAATTATTATTTTGAATTTTCACGTGGAAGGAACACCATCATACCCTCAATGCTAATAGACATGTGAAGACTTCAGCACTGTTGACATTAGAAGGTCCTTCAGTACTGTGAACAAGAACTCCATAAGAAGACAAAATGACAGCCCACAGCTCTGGTACATGGTACTGATGATAGAGAAGGAGCTCTACGGGGGATGGTGAGGTTTGGTGAGATCATGGAGAAACAATAGGGGAAAGACAACTCTGTAGAGGGGACCAATATTCAAGTCAGGAAGCCAGAAGCCCTGAGAATCAAGAGAAGCAGGACAAAGATTGAGCCCAGGGCCCCAGAAGAAGATAACAATGTCATTGCTGAATGAGACTGGAGGTGAATTTCCCCAACCTTCCCTGATGCCTTGACAGGTTAGAAAAATCCAAGTTACCCATGCCTCTGAGACCCAATTGGTAAAACCGGGCCAATGTCCTGGAGTATGTGTTACTGTGCCATTGAGCTTATGAGGATAGTGGCAGTTATACAGAGACTTGGAATGGAAGGATCGAGAGGTAAAGCACATGACAGGTCCTAAACCAATGACAGAGACCAGAAGAGAAGATGAATCCAAAAGGATCTAGACCTACACAGACACTAGGTTGCATAATTTTGTGTAAGGCCAGAGGTGAGCGGGCCAGAGCCAAGTAAGAGGTTGTACAATTCATTTCAATGGCTGCCCATCCAAGCAGTTTGAACACCATGTCAGTGTGAACACTGAGCGAAGCTGTGACCAGGGTGACGGCAGACCAGCAAAACGTGGCTGCCTGTTGACAACACTGATAAAGTTCTCCCAAAGGCAGACACATCTGGCATCTGGGATGCTGGGCACGGTGGGAGCACATGGCGGTGATGGAAAGAACATTATTAGTTTCACAGGTAATACAAGAATTACCTGTTTCTCTCTGTTCATTAAAGCTCTTTAGAGCAGCTTGTAATGAAAACACTTCTTGAGAGTTTGTCAAAGTAGAAACAATGTCATCAAATGAGAAATGTAATGTTCTTACATCCAAATTAATATGTACTTGGAGGTACCGGAGGGAGAGACGTTTGGTGTTAGGGGAAGAAAACAAGGAGCAGTTGGTAAGAGGGTGTGAGACTTTCCCTCAGCAGAAGAACAATTAAAGTCAAAACTTCGGTGCTCATGTTGTCAGAGATGCTTATGAGCAGCGAGGTTTTGTATTTGTCAGACAATGCTGCCAAACAAATGGCCCGAAACTTAGAAGAACAAACAATGGTCCCATGTCCGTGCACCTGTGGTCCACTGAACATGCTTAGTCCTGTCCTGAAAACACATTTTTAGCTCCTGCTTGTGTTCCCTCAGATGACATCCCAGCCGCTAAAACAAGGGTTAGCTTGAAAGTGGGTATTTGCTAAGCAAAGGGCTGGTGGGCTAAAGCTTTGGGACAGAGTTGAAGTTGTTTGTCATTCCACAATGTGAATTTCTTCTCTCGACCTTTCTTTGACTTCAGTAAAAGTACCACAAATACAAAGTATGGGATCTGATTCCATATGGAAATCAAAATACACATGCACATAGAGAGTAGGTAGGGACAACCACAGAGCCTGTAGGCGAACACAATAAACTAGTCCCACGCTAGCTCAGAGGAGTTCCCACAGCAAGTGCCTATCAGGGAAAAAAGAGTTAGATGCGACCACAAATCCAAAAAACCCATAGTCTCGTGGGGAAGAACAGGGAAATAAGGGTTGAGGCCAGATTTCCTTAGACCGCAAGGCAAGCTTAATTGTCAACGGTGTTAGTAAAGTCTATCAGGGAGTGGGAGCTCAGTAGGTCCTCTGCCCGACAAGAGGAAGCTAGTGCCTGCCCAGCCCACAGAACCATTGAGGAGCCTTCTCAAACAAAACTGAGGATGGCATCAGCCAGATGGGAAAATGGGAAAGACTGAACCACTCTCATGGCTGTATACAACGAGGGTTTATGTTTTTTTTTAAGGAAAAGATTTAAAAAAAAAAAAAGAGGTCAAATACTTAAAAACTGTGCATGCTGTTATTGCAGAATTATCAGGTAGGTAAGCCAGGCTGAAGAAAGCTGGCCATTTCATACACATAATAGGCACCCTTGAAAATATTCCTGAAGTGGACCGATTCAAGCACTAAACTCTGGGATAAAGCAAACAGAAAAGGCAAAATTTACTCTATGTTGAGCACATGTTCAATATTAAGAAGTATGTATACTATGATCCAACTTAATCCTAACAAGGCCTCTTCTCTCCAAAAACGGATTAATATAGGAATAAAGGAGTAGGATCGGAGAGGCTGCTTTGCCCTCCGGGGTCAGAGGCAAGCTGGATATGTGAGGGGGTGGCAAAGCCACGTAGTTGTAGTAAGAAGAGGAGCAAGGTGGCAAAGGGGCCTGCAGGTGGCACACAGAGCCCTTGTTGGAGGGCTCTTGTCATAAGGCTGCAACTCGCATGAAAGGCTAAATGGGTCTTTATTGTTCTGAGTCATGTGATGTTCTAGGACCCCAAAGCCTTTAGCACTGCACAGCAGGTGGCCTAATCCCTTGGCCCTGATGGGAGGAAGCATCCTGAAAGCTATGCACTAGTCTGACTCTCAATCTGTCTTTACAAATTCTCCATCTACTCTACTTCTATTTCCAAAGGAGGAAAAATGAGCTGGGGTGTGGGTGAGAGCTAGCTATTTTATACCACCTTTGTGTAAACCGCTGTTCAACACCTCAGGACTATAGGCTAATAGTCTTAGAAAGAGGGGGGGTCTCAGAAAAACTATAGGTACTCAGTTTTTCTTCCTTTGGACAACTACTTAGATTCTTTAAAACAATAAGTTTCTCAGGGGATAGTACTGTGTCCACCTGAGAAAGTATACTTTCTGCCTACTCTTCAAAATGGAGTTTAAGTCATTAATGTAAGACTTGCTTCTTTCCTCTAAGAGCTAGCTTATGTGGGTTCTGTCTCCTTCCCACCCTGGACCCCTGCATTCAAATAGAGCAGAGGGATGAATGAAGTCTTAAAGACTTGGATTCTGTTGTGTTAAGGACCTGGGCTATGATGACGGTGAACAACCAGAGCTATTCTCTGTGTAGAATGATGAGGCCAGGTTAAATTGTCAGAATTTCCCCCACGATGCACTCTGGTCAACAGCAAGGAGGTGTGTGCCCTGCATGCATTCACTGAGATTTCCACCAACCTGCTACAAATCAACTAATGAGAAAAAACATGTGGAGGGAGGACACACAGCTTGAGAGTCTCAACTGAGCTGTGCTTAACCAGGTCAGCCCCGAATCCCATCAGAGTCAACTGCCATGTGGAAATCTTGATTGATTTATGATTGCTTGTGTCTTTGTTTTCTTATCAAAGGGACTGTACGATTGACTGAATTTATGTAGGAAGGATTGTCTCCTTAGCGTTTGCATTCCATGGTCCCCTAAATTGTCCCTTATTTACCTCTCATTTTCTAAAAGGACAATGCGGCTCCACAGGGCTTTCCCACTGTGATGAATGAGGGAATGGAGGAACCTATGGGCTGAGACCGTATTTTCTGAAATGGGATGGAGGATGGTGTTGGGATTGGGTAATGGAAGCTATTTATTTACCAACCAGCTGCCTCCAGCTGTGACACCCTGCTAGGTTATGGAGTAAATAAACACCCGAGAAGGCATGCTGAAGCAGAGCACACATGGAAATTCATCTCCTCACAAATCCTAGAAAAATATGTACTTAGTGATGAGCACGTCCAAAGTAAACCACCCTAAGCCAGTGACTTGGAATAGTTTCCATGTTTCTGTGCAGGAACGACTCAGAGGAATAAGCCAGGATGGTCCATCAGGTCCCTTTGTAGAGATAATTCTAGGCACACATCACATCTCAACACAGGTATCACCTTAGAGAAACCTTGCCTGACATCTGCCACCAGGTTGTTTCCTTGGAACTTACACTCACCACACACACACACACACAAACACACACACACACACACACACACACACACATCATCTGCATTACACAACTCATCACATCATATTGACACTCCCATGTTCATTCCATCAGCCCTGTTAGACTCAGTGGAGTCATGGACAGTTCTCTAATTCTAAAGCATACATTTTTTCCCCTACTCCTCAGCAATGAAAACATTCAATTGTAGGGAAAGTCCTACTGGGATGCATCTACTTCCCCTCTTTTAACCTCCCAAGAATTCTCTAGGCAAAGGCAGTTTCTGAATCAATAGACTGCCCAACACAGCAGAGAAGGCTCGGAGCACATAAATCAGACATGAGGAAGGTGACCTTCTGATGTGGGTTGTTCTTCTGTATATGTGCTACTTTTATTGGTTGGTGAATAAAGCTGTTTCAGCCAATAGCTTAGCAGAGTAAAGCCAGGTGGGAAATTCGAACAGAGATATAGAGAGAAAGTAGGCAGAGTCAAGGAGATGCCATGTAGCTGCCGAAGGAGAAAGATGCTGCCAGAACCTTACCAGTAGGCCACAGCCTAGTGGTGATACAGAGATTAATAGAAATGGGTTAATTTAAGATGTAAGCATTAGTTAATAAGAAGCCTAAGCTATTGATCAAACAGTGTTGCAATTAATATAGTTTCTGTGTGATTATTCAGGTGTGGGTTGCTGGGAGATAAATGACCAGTATCCACTTACAACCTTCATCAAAGATGAAAGCTTAGAAGTCAGGAAGCTCATGCTATAATTTTTGAGCAATGGTCATGAACCCTTTGGGGAGTCTGCCAACCTGTCTTATTTTGGGTTTCTATTGCTGTAAAGAAATACCATGACCATGGCAACTCTTACAAAGGAAAACATTTAATTGGCATCAGCTTACAATTAAGAGGTCTAGTCTGTTGACATCACGTCAGGAAGCATGGCAGCATGCAGGCAGACATGGTGCTGAGAGGTAGCTGCGAGTTCTGTATCATGATCCACAGGCAGCAGAAGGAGACTGTGTGCCACACTGGGTAGAGCTTGAGCGTTTGAGACTTCAAAGCCCACCCCCACCGTGACACACTTCCTCCAACAAGACCATATCTACTCCAGCACCTCCTAATAGCCACACCTCCTAATAGCGCCATTCCCTATGGGCCAAGCATTCAAACACACGAATCTATGGGAGCCATTCCTATTAAAACCACCACACAACCCTTTCAGAGGGGTCACATATCAGACATCCTACACATCAGATATTCGCGTTGCGATTTATAACAGTAGAAAAATTATGGTTACGAAGTAGCAATGAAGGCACTTTTATGGTTGGGAGTCATCACAGCAAGAAGAACTGTATTAGGACGCGTTAGGAAGGTTGAGAACTGCTGTCTTAGAGTGAATTCCCAAAGCTTGGAAGCTTCCAGTGAGCATCTCACCCTCCTGCCGAGCAGCATCTCGGAAGAGAATCCTGCTGCCCACCAGGCAGTGAATAGCTGCCACAGCGTTCTCAACTGGCTACCTTGTGGGCTCTGCCCTTGTTGTTGAAACTACAACAGCTCTGATATGTACTGGAAATTGCAGATTCAGCCATGATGAGGAACTCACTTTAGTCGAACCAAAGAACTTCCTCAGGAGTTCACCAACAAACCCCAGGTGGCCTTCTCACCCGCCCCAGACACTTGAAATCTGAAAGCAGAGAACAGAGACCTAGAGAGGCCATTTCATTCCTGCTTGTTTCTGGTGTCTAGATTAATATATAAATTTGGTCTTTTGTTTTGCTTTTTCAAGCCAGTACTTTAGAATTACGTTGGTGGTTAATTCTGAGACAAGAGTTCTACAATGATGTAGCTGGCAGATTACATCCATGCCTTGGACATCCCAGCACAACCTCACTGGTATAATTTTGCTCCCACATTTTAGACAAAAGTTGAAATTCAATTTCACGTGGCTGAGAAGATGCTTGAGAAAACCCAAACCAATTGTCCTTGTTTCACTAACTCTCGACAAAGTCTGGTGTGATAAAGCACAACCGCACTGCAGGGGCCATGTCAGGAGACCATCTCATGGCAGGCACTGAGAACTGAAGGGGCAGGGAATGCCTGAGTCAATGCACTCACTGTAAAACAGAAATTCAGAGTGAGTGACTGGGGTGGGGCTTGGCAGAAAGCAAACGCAAGAGCCTTCAAAAACCCTTCTAAGGTCTTTGGGCACTGGGCAAGGAGGTGCATTTGAACAGTTATCAGCAATTACGTTGTCATTCCTTCAGCAGACATGTTACATAATAACCAATTATGTGTTAAGCCTTGGAGATCAAACTGTAAACAAAACTGATGCTTCCGGGGTTTATGGAACCCACAGCCAACAGAGACGAACTAGCATTCCCATATAGCATAACAGATACTCTGATATGGGGATGAACTGCTAAGGAATTCTTAGAAGGGTCAGTGAAGACAAGGTTTGATGGAAGGTGTGAGGAAGGAGGTGGTCACCAACAGTGCAGACAGAGCACAGGCAAGACCAGGGAGGAAGGAAGAATAGCACACCAGAGCAATGGGAAGATGCAAGAGAGGCTGGAGAGAGAGGCTGGAGATGCAGCTTGCAGAGTGTCAGGAGCCAGACCAAGAAGCAGGGCTGTGGCCAGTCCTTGTTTCAGAATATCACATTGAGTGTGGATGCTGATGCACACAGTGAGCCATTCGCTGCAAAGTTATCAGCCCTCATCTTGGAAAACATCAGGAGGATATGGTTTAAGAAACCGATAGACCCTCTAGGAAGCAAATTTACCAGTACTGATCTCTTCTGATGGTTTCTCTGCAAGCAATGGAAACTCAACATGGCGTGAAAATAAGGAAATATAATACCTCCCTAAGAGGAAGTCCCCAGACAGGGAGCACACAGCACACTCATTTCAACATGCATTCATTTAGAATGCATCCATCATCAGCATGGGCTCCATTCTAAGTCTGGTCCCGCTAACACAGAAAACTGAAAGCCAGCGACAATCGAAACTATCTGCTTCTTTGTTTCACTCATGGTGGGGAAATAAAAGTTTGCCCTCAAGCATGGAACTAAGACCCATCCATCCTTTGTCTCACTGTCCTTACAGGTTGTTCCTGGATCCATGGTCACTGGGGGAAAGAGCATGCTCTTATTGGCTCAGATTGTTAGGATCAGCCTTTAGCAGTGAAATGGTACCTAAAGTCCCCGTGCCTCAGGGTCTTAAGGGGTATACATGACTGAAGGTACTCGGTTCAGACCACAGCCCGCTACAGAATTCACTTGACAAGAGCAAAGGCCACTCACCCTCCTCAGACAGCCTACATCTTTGGCATAAGGAATCCTGGATAGAAGTATATTAAACCAGATTTCATATTCACATAAATTTTTTAAAAAGACACCATCCAGGCCAAGACCTTTTTTTTTTCTTTTTGCTTCATAGAATAATGTTGAGGATCAATTTCTCCAGCTTAACATCACCAGCCTTGGCAGCAGCTCATGTTTGGAATATAAATGATGTCATCTGGTTGGCCTTTTCCCATCACAAACAGTAAATCTCCAAATCTGGAGAGATCTTTTATTTGGTTACACATATTGTACAGCATCAAGGGGTTAGAACACATGTGCTGGGGATTATTAAAATCATCTGGAGGAGAACGGCTTATTGTTGGAAAGCCCAGAACTTACAACCCTTTTATGCCTGGTGTCCCCATCAACTCTTCTTTGACTCCTGCTTTTCTCAAGGTAACAACTGTGGCCCGCTGGCCATGATGTCTGGCAGGTTAAGGTCTCTCTGGTGTACCATGTCTTTTCTCCCGGAAAGGAAAAATAAAAGTTCTTCCTAGCAGAGCGCAGAGAAGTGGGGAGAAGGTGGGAGCCAGAAGTCCAATTACAGTGTAACAACAGGCCAAGCATATGATTTGAGGTAAGGTATTTAAGCCCTCCACGCTTCAATTTTGCATCTATAGAGTAGAGCCGATGACTAGCCTCACATACTGGCTTCAGATGCTTGGCTTAAGTGCATGCCACCTTATGATTTGGTAAAAATCTTCTAATTGCTTTAGTACTTGCTTATCTCGCACAGGGAAGACAGCTGATACTGGTGAGTGACATGCATGTAGGCAGCACCGTGGTTTGATGGATCGGAGACGTTAAGCTAGCTCATGCTTCAGAACTCAAGTTTCTTCAACACTGTGTGCATTCAGCTTCATGTTCCTTTTAAGGTTGGGAATAGGCCACATAACGCATGTGAAACATTGGAGTCTGGTACACTGGTACACACAAGAGAGAATCTACTTCTTTTTTCTTTTCATTCAGCAGAATTAGTGCTGACACTAACCTTCTATCTAACAGAGCAGACATCTTTAGAGCTAAAAGTACTGTTCTCAAGTGCTGTCTCTGGCTTCCCAACTTCAAGTTATATGGACTTTGGCAACTTTCTTGGGCTTTCAGCTCCCCCATCTGAAAATTAGGGTCTAAGTATAAACCTGAAGATCTTAAACTTTTAAAGTCCATGAGTTAAACTAACAAAATAGCCACAAAACAGGAGGCTAACATGATATGGTCAGATTTAGATCTCATAGTATTTTTGCTTAAATAGCTGCCACTCATCAGCATAATAATTATAAATTAACAGCAAAGAATATCAGAAAACAAAGGATAGGACTGTGAGGTACTCTTAAAATTGGAATAATTAATTTTGTGAAACATTGTTAACGTTTCCTCACATTTTTTTCTCATTTTGCAAACTCATAAAAATTTGGCCACCTCTTGATTTACCACACTCCCATAATGGTGAGAACCTATGAAGTTTGACCAAGTTTGATTAGGAAAAATTAGCAATGCTATGGACCAGTTCAGAGAGAAAGGAGATAACCCCCAAAACCATCCAGTTTTGCTAAACAGAATGACTCCGGAACTAAATGGGGAATTGGGCTTATTCAAAACAACGTAAGTTATTATGTGTGGACTGTAGATCTTCAAAATATTACCCTGCCTTAACATGAATCCTCCTGGATCAGGCTCTGCTCGCTGCTGACGACAAGTTATGAGTCACACTTGTGCTCCGTCTACGTCAGATGGGAGGGATAGTTAAGTGGCCTCCACACACCCAAAGCACCCCTGACTCTAACACCACAAGCTCACCCTCAGGTCAACTTTGTAACACCCTCCTCTCTCCAATCTCAAACAAAAGCATCACTGACTCTACCATGGGACTCAGAAAATCCCTGAGTGAACTCCACTTACGCGACTGTTGAGATTCTAAATAGAGGTCATATCATTCAGATTGCATTGGTGTTGACTGAATTAGAATCAAAGAGCCAAATCAAATAGAAGGAGGAGGTACTATTGGGATAGACAACACATAGGCTGTGCTCAAGACCACAGGAGAGGAAATGGACAGAACTGGCGCTAAGGTGTTTAGCACAGCAGAAGTTATACACAGCCTTGATTCGAAGTCCCCAAGGAAAATTTAAACAAGACTTATAGAATCAACTCAAAGGAATGAACCCTTATAGATTGTATCCAAACTGGCTGACATAGAGTCTCTAAAAAGCAGACCTCAGTCACCAAGAAATTCACTTAAAGTAGGTAGATGCTTTTCTCCTGTGCTCCCGGGCAAGTGACATCAGCATCAGTAGAACAGCCACCATCACAATGACTGGGTATGTTCTGTACTTGTGTCTTATGTGTAATCTTCCCATCCATTTTTCTCACTTAGTGCATAGATAGATTAGGAATGTGCGAAGAAGAAATGATGGCTGTCGACCCTTCGTCTCTTCAAGGGAGCCATGAAACGCAAAACTAATCGGACGGAGAGCTGATGAGAGGCAGGGTAAGGAAGATATGTGAAGCCAAGTGCTTTGACTGCAAGCCCAGTACTTTTTCCCACCCTTAGTGCCTCACTCAATCTTATAAATAGCTGGAGGGTTAGAGGCATCAAAGGAACTCCCTTTTAGTTCTCAGGCCCATTATAAATGCCACTTTCCCCCGGAGATAAAAAAAAAAAAAAAAAAGAGTCCAGCTCCTTTGCTGGCCTGTGTGCTAAGTTGTTGGCGCCCAGAAATAACTTCTTGGAGACGTACGGGCCTTGTATTTACCACGGAGCAGTGGGTAAATAACTAGTTGGTGTTTTAGTGTTTTGTGGTCACTTAATCTGTTGTGTTCCTTCCCAAGGCTCTGAAGGTTTCCTTTTTCAGTTAATTTTTATTTACGTTTCTGAGGTCTGTGTTGTTTGGGGTTTGGTTCATTGGATGTTTTTCTTGGAATAGGTGGCCATCGGCTTCAGGATGTTCCTGCTTTGCTATTGCATGGAATTTTCCCGAGTGTGGATTGCTATGTATTTCTTCGGGGCATTGAGCCAAGGCAGCACTGGTATGTAATCTGCTCCTCTGGCTAGGGGACTTCTGTCACCCATCCACACGGTGCTTGGTTGTATTTCTTCACTGATAATTCCCTTCTCATCTGTTAGCGTGCAGCACACTTGGCCAGGAGCCATTCTGTTTGCTAGTGTTGTTGGCTCTGGATAAGACAGGTCCAGTTGCTTCTGGTAGAGATTATGTCAACTGATTCTACAAGTTTGTACTACCCACAGTTGGGGACAAGAGATAAATGCCAAATGTCATGGGAAGAGGAGAGAAGGCTCATCAGCTTGATGTTACAGACAAAGCCCAGAGTGTGTGTTTGAAAATGTCCAGCCTCGTGCAGGATGCTGGACCCCCAAGAGAAGACGGAGCCAGGAGTGCCAGGTGCACTGTAAGCACCACTTGCTCCCATGGCTCCCAGCAAGCCTTGCCTCACTTGCTCCCGTGGTTCCCAGCTAGCCTTGCCTCTTTCGTCCTTGACAAGTCCATAAAAATTATGAGCCAGAAAAGAAGAAGAAAAATTTGTCCATATCAGAAAGTTTTGTTATTTGACTATTTTCTTTGTGGGCAGAACAAATACCAGCAGGGTCAAGTTGTGTTTGGCCATTGCTACGTGTGAATTTCCCAAGGCTTTCAGCCTAATTAAGATGCAAAGTGCACAACGAGGCAGAAAGCACCCTGGGTAAATCCTTTCTTTGGTTGCTTTATTTATTGTACTTTGTTCCATTGTTTTGTTTATGTGGTCAATACCTCTCCTCTTTCCACAAAGAATTTGGGATAGCTTACAAAAATGTGTCAATAAAAAATACACCTCCCTGTGTCATTGGAAGAAGCAGATCCAAGCGTCTCTAAATCTGAGCAGGGTGGAGGAGAGCTATATTCCTATTCTGGGTGGAGGCCAGGGCTCACTCACTAGAAAAGAGGTGACCGCTGCTGCCTCTCCTACCTGTAATCAGAGGACTCAGTCACTGGACATCTCTGAACTTCCCAAGTGCCATCCTCTCCAGGATTATCCTTCCTGGAAAGCCAGGAGCCCTCCCACAGTTCCTAAAATGTCATTTCTGCGGACTTCGTTGTTTGCCCCCTGCAGCCTCAAGGAACTTTGCTTCTTCTGCAGGTGCTAATATTGTGCCCATTCACATCCTAGAGCCACAGTGCTATAATTTTTGGAGGCTTCCCCAACTTCCCACTGGATAGTGACCGTCATTTAGTTTCTCACTCGTTTGATCTCCAGAGCAACCCTTCAGAGCAGATATGTTTGCTGCTCTTATTTTACAGATGGGAGAAACTGAGCCACAGAGGTACCAAGCGGTTTACTTGGTGACAGAGGATGATGGCAGGGTTAGATCTTGTGCCCAAGCTGGTGGTTTCGGAATCCTTGCCATATAACTATCCACCAGAGGTATATGTTCTCCCACGTCTTCTGTTCATTACTGTCTTCCGAAGACATGACTCTCGCTCTCTGAGTCTCTTCCTGGGGCCAGAGAGAGATGGCTCTGTGGTTAAGAGCACTGGCTACTCTTCCAGAGGCCCTGCTTTAATTTCCATCACCCACGTGGAGGTTCACAAATACAAGCTATAAGATTAATAAAACATCTGCTTCAGGTTGAGTTCAGCAGAAACCAGTCTCCGAGTTGGAAATTAGAATACACATACGGGGCTTTGTTCAGGAGTGTTGGCATCCTCCGTTGGTGGCATACGCAGAAGCGGGGAGGTGTAGGGTTCAGTAGCAGCAGAAGCTGATGTATGCCTCAGCTGACCCTTTAGGGAAGTATGGGACTGGTTCTGCCTTTCTTACATATACTGAGTCTGAATGAGGGAAACTGCCGCTGGAGAGGAGGTATGACAGGGACAGAGCGAACTGACGCTGAGAGCCATCTTTAATATCAATTACCTCTAGTCCTGAGGTGGAGAGTTACTAGGTTCACCACAGTATCTACAGTGTCCCAGCCTTCATATCTCCAGCTCCTTCACTCCCAGGTAGAACAATTAAGGCTTACTTAGCAAAGGAAGGAAACACAATAAAGGCCACAGATAGCAGCAACTAAGCTGCCCCTGGGCTTGAGGTTTGCTGACTGCTAAGGCCATTTCTTCTCTACATTAAGCCCCCTCCCTCAGGCGCATTATAAATTGATGACAGCATGTATGTGGTAATCTTCTGAGGACCAGAAATACACACTCCTAGAACTGAATCCCTTCCAGAACTGCACATTCTCATCCTCTCCCAAACGACCCGCTCCCTCGGAGCCAACACACCCCACTTGCACTCATTTTCCACATGTTTACTTGGATGTAGTCACCAATTACGTACTGGGTAGATGTCATCTGGAAAAGAAGTCATGGTCATTGTCAAGAGAGGGAGAGAGAGAGAGAGAGTTCTCAAATTGGGCTTGGTGTGTAACCAACAGTTGAAGCTACATCATCTCTCAAAACAAAACAAAACAAAAACAAGGCAATATTTCCTCCAAAACATGTTGCATTGCCCTGGGGGATTTCTACCAGGGGCTACATTAGGTAAAGGCTACTTGCACAACAGTGATATGATTTACTCATTTTGTCAGAAATTTTGTGGACACAGAGTAACCCAGACTAACAGGCTAAACCCATCGCGAATCTGATTGCTGGTGCTTTAGTGGGAATAGAGGCAGGGACACCAAATGCGTTAGTCGTGGTGCTGTTTAGCGCAATGTCCCCAAGAACAGAAGAAAAAGTCCACTTCTTATCAAAATACCATTGGGGAGTGGTGAAAACACTAATTTTGTTCTCTGAATAACTGCAAACTTTGGCTGTTTAGAATTGAACATATGCCATACACTTTTTCTGAAGAAAAAAAAAGAACCAAAAGATCCTGTCATTTCAAGGAAAACAGCTCATGCTATCTTTGTCGATAATTTGATCCAAACTCTCAAGCAAAAGCTAGTCTTGGAAAACTCGTGTCTGCCATCGTGAGCTCAACACTGTGCGAACACAGACTTCTCGGGTGAGACTGATGGTGGTAATAAGGACTGTGATTTTTCTGACAACGTATAATGAAATAAGTCAACAATGGGAAGATCTACATAATTCAGTGCACTGATATTTTCCATATGGCCAGTACATGGTGCTACAAAATTATATGTGAGCAAAACAATTTCTTCCAAGGAAAAAGATACCAATAGACTATATTGCAGCTGAATACAAAGAGTCCCTTCCTGTGGCTTCAGATTTCAAATTCCAGCTACCCTGTGAGAAGTTGCCACCTGTCAAGTTTGGGGTAGTATCAAAGAATACCCATAATTATCCTAAAAGGATTGGAAATTATCTAAAAAGGACTATAAAGCAATTGTGATCCTTATCCAACTTCTTGTCTGTGTGAGGTTAGATTTTCTTCATAGACTATAGATAATATATTGCTCAGAGTTGGACTGTAGAACTAGCCAGGGGATCAATGTGCCTCTGTTAAATCTGCCACTAGACATCCACCAAAAGTGTAAAATAATGTCACATTTCTCACCAATTCTCTTAGAAAAGTCTTAAAATGCCATTGCTATAAGTGTGCAACATTTTTATCATTTTTTAAAAATTAGCAAATACTTTTATGATTTCTCAGTTTTGATTTATGGTATCAATAGATATAACCAACACAAACAAAAGTATTTTGCCTCCTCCATGAAGTTCAAGAATTTAGTGGATTCTTGAAGCCAAAGATGAGGACACTCCAAACCCAGCCAAGGCTCACCAAGTTAATACTGGGAGCAGAAGTAAGACCTTTCAGAATGAACCCTCCAATTCAAAATAATGAACAGATTGATAAAATGCATATTTTAAGTGAAAAAAAACCAAGAAAAGGAAAATAGATGGAAACATGTGAGTAAGTATGCAGGGCCATCACAGAGAGTGTTTGGAGACCCAGTCCAGAGTGCTAAAATATGACGCTGGGAAATCCCTTGAGGCAGAGAGACAGAATCTAATGTTTAGTAGCAGCCATCTTGCAATGGGTAAAATGGCCGGGTGGCATCACTTTCTTTCTGCACAGCTCCAGAAAGACTGGGGTCCAGCTCACTGTCCTATGTAGTCTCCATCCATGGTACCTTGGAACTGAAGGTAGTTTGCAATGTGGGCTCTGTGACCTCCAGCACTAAAAACACAAATACCATTGCGAGCTCAAGAAAGATCAGTTCTGGGAAAGAAAAGCCAAATGTCCACAGAGGGAGGTGACTGACTCTTCCAGAACTTTTCAGAAGTGAGGCACTGGAGTCTACAATCTGTGGAAGACCAGAAGTGGGGCGCTAATTACAGAATGAATGCACAAAGCGTTGGCAAGGTAAGCGCTAGGAGGTATAGCAACCTAGAAGAAAGACACAAGCCAGCCTCGGCCCACTGACATGGCACCCAAGCCAAGTCTTGGCCCACTTACTACAGTTACATGTAGAGGGAGGAGAGAAGGCAGAGAACTGTGTGGGACTTCCAGAGTGGGACTTCTTGGAGCAGGGAACAACCAAAGAGGCCTGGGCACTTGCAAATAAGGCAATAGCCCTTCTCCATACCAGATGTCACTAAAAATACCTCTATTTCAGGTTTTATACATGTAAAATAATACATGTGCCATTATTACAATTCTGGACCCTCTAAAGGTCCCAACATTTTGGATTTGAGACTAGTGGATCAGATATTGTATAACTATCTGAATCCTTACCTTTTCCATGGCTGCAGATCTGCCCTCCCAGGGTTTGGCTAAAGGAGGAGGCCTCATCTACTCAAAGGGGTAGGTGATGTTTTCTCTCTACTACTGCTCTCTTTTTTCTTTCTTCCTTGCTCCCTCCTTCCTCCCCTCCCTTTCTCCCCCTTCCTCCTTCTCTTCCTTCCTTCCTTCTTTCCTTCCCCTCCTCCTATTCTTCTAGCTGCTGTGAGAGTGTCTGCCGCCACACTGTGTAAGCATGCACAAAGTCCTTTCATCAGGACAGATTTCCTTAACTCATCTCTGGCTTCCTCACTTTCTAGGCCTTTTGAAGATAAAAAATACAACTGCAAATCCCAATCCACGGCAAGGTGTGTGCATGTGTGTTTGTCCTTTGGAATGTGAGACATTTATATCTCTAACTAAGTGACTCAAAAATTCCTTAAAGACAGTTTTTAATCTGAGTTTCTACCTTAGATCAGAAAAGTTATTTATTACCTTGAAAAAGAAAAAAAGAAAGGAAAGAAGGAAGGAAGGAAGGAAGGGAAAGGAAAGGAATGGAAAGGGAAAGGAAGGAAGAAGGAAAGAAAGGAAAGCTATTTTAGCCCTAACAAAGTTGACCCATGTTTTTTTTAAATTCTGTGACTGCTCTCCAGATGCTTCCTAAAATCACAGTGACATCCACAGGGACAAGTTTGTCATAATTCTTATGTTGCTATTTCCAAGCCCACTGTGATTCAGAGGAAAACATACATCGGGCACCACAGGACCCAGCAGCAGCAGAAGGGTGTGGGGAGAGTCTGGGTATGAGTCAGTCCCTAGAAGGAGCTCCAGCACAGGCTGCTTTCTTCCCACCAGACTCCCTGGCCTCCTGTCCTTACCCAGGGCAGTCATGAGGCATCTTGAGCTTTGGTGGCTGATACATACAGGGGATTAAAATCCAAGGAAACTTCCATTCAAAGAGAAGAAATCTATCTGACTTCTGTACTCTCTCATTGCATTTTCTTGGGGAATTATCTAGACTTTCTAACTGCATCACCCTGTTCCCCACTCACTCCAACCTGTTGTGTTCGGGCTCTCTTCTTACTACCAACTCCACTCACAACGGCGGATGCTGGCCCACCACTCCCAGGCTTCCAATTTCAAGTCTGGGATTTGATTCTGAGTTCCACCGGGTGTCCATACCCATGTCCATCAACCGGAAATTCTTAAAAATATAATAGCCTGACTAGTCGAAGACTGTTCCCCCCCGCCCCAGCATACAGGTATTGGTCAAGATTGTAATTTTTTCCATGAAACCCCTGTCGTATATATTTTATTCTATAGCTTTACAAATGGTACCATCAGTTGCCTTTTAAGCACTAAAGTTAGGATACCTTTAAGAGTCCACTGATGCTCCCCATTTTTCATCAAACCAGTTTCCAAGCCATGAGATTGTCTCCTCTGGAATCTCTCTCCTTCCCATGCTTTTATTTTCAATATCCATCAATGCCCGAAAAAGGTGCCCACCACTGATTCCTTCACTTGCTATTTAAATTCTACTATCCCTCCCAATACAGAGTGAAATTCTTAACACACAGTACTGAAAATGCTGCTGCCTTCCTCAGAACTCGTCAGTGTTTCACCAAGGTTAGTAAAGGCAAACGTGTCTACCAGCTGTCAGGGACTTTACCAGTCTAGACCTTCCCATAGAACTATATGGCTCGATGCTGGGGCCAAGCCACAGTTCTTAGAGTTATTCGAATGGGTGGTATTTCATGCCATCCTAATACTGCCGAAGTGCTTACCTCCTGCTAAAATATCTTCTTGTAGACTGGTTTATTATACCTTATTTTTCTTCAACTCTTTCACTTAAAAATTTCCTTAGCCCATTAGGCATTATTTCTTTCTTATAATATCTTGTGTGCAATAACAATCCCATTTTTAAAGGGCTCACTGTTTTTATTCTTCAAAGTTACATAGTCTGTATGCATTATTTATTCCCTTTCTACAAATGTATATATCACAAAGTTGATACAAAAAAAGCACATAATAAGCCCCAGAAACCTTGTTTTCTTTTTCCTGAATTTGAATTTGTCATAAAAAAAAGTCCCATGGGTCATTTTATTCTATCAATCATCTGGAGAGCAATGTTCTTGAAATAACTTCTGGATAAATGATTTTGCAACAAACTCCACACCCACTGGGTTCCAGTGGAGATGACCAAGCAGAGACAAGCAGGGCAGAGGCTCACCAGCTTTTAGCTGACAAGGACAAATGGGGATGGGAAGGTCAAAGTGGTGGATGGTGGCACATTTGTTGCCTGTTTGACCTTTCAACCCACTTTCCACACTCACTGCTGTGCTCTGTGCCTCTGGGTGCTGACATCAAAGGCTCACAAATTCAAAGGCTTCCTATCTGGAGGGCGGGAGGAGGCACAGTGGGCATCATTCTTTCAACTTTTTCTTAGGTAGATCACCACAGACACTCTGTCCTTCCTTCAAGGTCGTATGTCCTGCCAGGTGCTTTCTCCTAAGACCATGCTCTGGGTTTTGGAAACCTCTTCCTCTCCTTAATCCCTCTGCCTTAATCCTGCCACCACTTCCTGTTGTGACCAGTCACAGGGAACTTCAGCATCCTTTGTTCCTGTGAGCCAAGAAGTACCTCTACTGTGACCTGTTCTGTCAAACTCTCCTTCAGCCATCTACTTTGAGAGAGGCATCTGTTTTTAGCTGAGATGCCCCTTGCATCTTAGAAAAGTGGTTTGCTTGCCTGAGAGTCTTTAAACTACTGCTGGTACAAGTTTACACTCCACTGAGCATCCCAGATTTTTGGATGTAGTGATTTTTGGGGAGAAACAGTCATTTTGTTGTTGTTAATAGAACCTTTTACCACTCCAAAGCAAAGGACACTCTAGGATATATAAGATGAAACCTGGATGTGTTAAATTTTCTGTAAGAGTGAATTCCACTGCTGTGGGCACTGGACTGTGATGCCTGTTTTGACTGACAAGACCTGTCCCTGGATGGCTTGGAAGGACAGGGTTACTACAGCATAGCAGACAGGGCAGGCTGTGTGTTCTTTTCTAAGACTGCTAAAAGCATTTCCAAGTCAGGGCCCCATACCATGTTAATAAAGAAAATGCACTCACCTGTAAACTAGACTAAGGGAAGGAGAGGGGAATCCATTTACTCCAGGCCCTTGACGAACCTTCTCTGGTCTTGTCCATTTTGCCAGTTTGAATGAAAAAGGATGTCAGCGGTCAGACTGAGACTCATTAGAAAGTGGACTGGAATGGATATAGATATAGAAAAGTAGTGATAGGCCTAGAAAAGAGATTTCTTAAGTATACTTTCACACTACTGAAAAGCTGTCATTGTTGATAGAGGTTTCTGTTCCGCCTGGTCACACAGCCATTTGGGATTGAATAATCCCAAAGAAACCCACAGAGGTCTATATTAATTATAAACTGGTTGGCCTAGTAGCTCAGGCTTCTTATTAACTAAGTCTTACATCTTATATTAGCCCATAATTCTTGTCTGTGTTAGCCACTTGGCTTGGTACCTTTATCAGTGAGGCATTCTCATCTTGCGTCTTCTTTGTCTGGGTGACGACTAAAGACTGAGCTTTCCTCTTCCCAGAATTCTCCTGTTCTCATAGCCCCGCCTCTACTTCCTGCCTGATCGCCCCACCTATACTTCCTGCCTGGCTACTGGCCAATCAGTGTTTTATTAAAATGCAAGTGACAGGGTACAGACCATTGTCCCACAGCATGTCATGATTGAGGGCTATTATAGGTTACTTAAGAAAGGAAGATTTACCCATTAAATAGTGCTATAATCCAAGTGAACAAAAATTATATTGGGGTCTTCATACATATCATTAAAGCTATAGATGACAAAAAGTTTTAAATGAATATAGTAGGGGTATATAGGAAACTATGTGATTATGATGTAAAGTTATTTCTTCAGTAAGAAATGAAAACTAACAACATAAAAAGTGATCAAGAATATATAAACAGCTCAAAAAATACAACAGCAAATACTACACAAAATACAATCCAATTAAAAATGTGCAAATGATCTGAATAGATACTTTTTAAAAGAAGAAATACAAACATATGGAGACTTCAATGTTGTTATCTACCAGAGATGAAAGTCGACTACTGTGAGATATCATCTTTTCCAGCTGGAATGGCTGCTGCCCCAGACCAAAAGTAATGTCAAGGATCTAGAGAAAAAGGAACTTTTCTACATTGCTGGCAGAAATGCAAACGACTGTAGTCATAACTAAACAGAAGCTCTTACCAAAACAAAACCATAAAAACTAAGTCTACCATACATACACTTGAGCTTTCTCAATTCCTGATAACACATGTGTGTTTATGGCAATACTACCACAGTCACTAGGGGATGAGATATCATAGAAGTCCACCAACAGACGAATGGCTAAAGATGGAGAATTCAGAAATCAAGGGTGGTTTCTATGCTCTCATGTGTGAAAGCTAAAAAATAGACCTAGCCACTCATGGTTGTAAAGGCCGCAGACCCTAGAGAAGACCCTCCTGTTGCCATTTTCCCAAACTAACATAGTTTTAACCTCTCTTCTAAGTACTTTTTCCTTACACCAACAGAGAAGTACAGTTTTCACCCCTCTTTAGAGAAGCTTCTTTTTGTAAAAAATGAAGACTGTCCCAGAGATCTGTTACTGGTAAAAATCGTAAATGCGGGATGCTTACCTCCAGTTTTATACATCTACACGGTAACCCCATGCTTAACGCACAGGACAAATCAGGAAAGAATAGACGGAAAGAGAGTATGGAAAAAGAGCATGATAGAGACAAACTCTGGAGGACTTGTCCCTCTGTGCAGCAGGCATATCTGGGGGAGAGAGGGTAGTACAGGGCTGGGTACTAAGGATACCGTGTGGAGTGGGGTGGAATGTGGGGCTGGGCACTCTGGATGCCCTTCAAGGGGAGTGCAGGGCTGGATATTGGGGGTGACTTATGGGGAAGTGGGGGAGGAGCTGGGTACTGGGTAAACCCTGTTGGGGGAACATGGGGCTGGGCATTAGGGATATTCTGCTTGTTCAGCTTGCCGCCAGTTTTCTAGACTTCCACCTTATCATTTTGCTTCATAGCTTAACTGCATTATACTCTGGATGTTGTCGATGCTTGAAGGCCTCTTGTAATTTTTTCCTGTGGTTCTAACTGAGCGTTCCCTATAAACCTGATCTGAAATCCACTGAGTTCTCTCTCTTCACTCCACACTGCTCCTGGACTGATTCCGGGAACCACCCATTTGACTTTTAACACCATCCATTTGACTTTTAAGAATCCTTTCTGTTTTCCTTCTGAGAATAATGAATCCATTTATGTCACATTTATTCACCTCCATCTCCTGGAGAAGGCTTCTAAAACCTTGAGTTGAGGTCTGCTCCTTCTGTTACCTGGCTTATCTCAGGCTGATACCTGATCTCTTTTCAAGAATAAGGCAGGCTTCCTTCCTGCACTGGGACTGTAAAGTTGTTGCAGATTATACCCCGGGCATCTGGATATCCTGCTGTGAGGCTGGATCTTAAAGCTCTCTGCCATCACTCTGATGCTACAAACGGTCCACTCAGGCCCATACTGGAGTCAGCATCACCCTCTCTGTAGGCGATGGACAAGAGTTGTTTAGTTTTCAAAACCTGGCAGTGTGAGCTCTGCTCTACCCTGTGCATGTCAGGGGCAAGTTAGAGACATGGACTGATTCAGAATCAAACTTAAGGTCCCTTTCCCAGAATTCTTCAGAGATTTTTCTCCCTCGTTGTTTCCCATAACAACTAGAGAATCCCTTTCCTAAGACATCTGGCTAGAAAGTTGGGGTTCTTGGAATCTTAGCCACTGACGAAAAGTGCCACAGGAATCAGCCTACCCTTTAAACAAAATACTTTGAGAAAATAAAAAAATAAACAAAGTAGAGATTTCCCCTAATTTTTTTTTAAGACTAACAGGGTCCTTTTCCCAATTCATCTGTCCAGAGAAAACAAGACATCTATCTCTTAGAGACTTAGATATCCAAACCACAACCAATGTCACTGTCACCAACTTCCCAAATGGCATTGGCCCCAAGGAAGGACCAGGAGAGAAAGGAAACTCCCTCTTGTGAGTATTCACCAGGAGTGACCTTCCTCCACAGTCTGTCTCTTGTTTGCTTGGGAAGTCCTTAAGTATTTACTTTTCACATTTTGAGGGAAGCCCTTGAAACCAGTGGAAGAGCGGTAAAAGCTGAAGTGGGCGCCCTCTGTCCTGACTAAGGCAAAGTCTGCTATTTCTTGTTTTGTTGGGTTTATGTTTTCTTGTGCATTTGGTACTATATAAAACAACAATAGTCAAAGGGGATCCATCCTCAGAGGACTTCATCCTCCACTAGGGGAGACACATTAAACACAATTGTTGAGGGGGTTTGGCTCTACCAAGAAGATAAGAAATACAGCCAGAGACTAAAAGGGACAGACAGTAAGAGCAAATGAGTTGCTTTTATTAAAACTTCATCAAGCTGGATTCCTCGGTCTCCTGTCATTTTATATTTATTTCTGCCCTACTGCCTGCATAACAAGCCAGGGGGAAACAGGTCCATATCTGTGTTATGACATCTGTCAGTCATCCTACACAGCCGGTGGTCAAGCAACATTTGCTGACAGATTCCATCTAACTTGACTGTGTTAGCTTTGCCAGGGCTACCCCCCCACCCCCAACTTTTTGCCTCTTCCTTCAGCACACACCAATCCAAGTTTGCTTCTGTTGCATACTCTGCCCAAGGCAGTTGTTTCCCCAGCCTGGGTGGCAGGGTGTAAGTGACAGCTGGTTTGTACACCCTCTAGCCCCTCGTCCCTGGGCAGAGGGCTCTTTCCTCAGCAGGGTGAGCTTTAGTTATCTGCACTGGTTGTACGTAGGACTGAGGGCTAAAGCGTAACCCGTGAGCTACCTTCCACTATTGATGTCTCCTGTGGGGTCTCACTCTCCTCTAAGTCAGCTTCTTTCACTGGAATCCTTATATCGAGGTCTCCTTCCAGGGTGCCCTAGCGGGAACGGGTGCATATGCATCAATGAGACTTGCATTGGAAAGTTTCTTCAGCTACTGAGGTGGCTCCATGTTTAAGAATATTTGCTGCACAACCACAAGAAGCAGAGTTAAAATCCAGGGTTCCTTAAACACAAGCAACTCCAGTTCCAAGAGGTTCTACACCCTCTCCTTATCTTTGACACATACAGTGCACATATCCCTATCACACACATGTGAGCACCACATGCGTGTGCACGTGCGTGTGAGCACACACACACACACTTTAAGCAAGAAGTTTCATTGCAGCAGCATCTGAACTTCAAGCAGCGGGTTGTGATTTATCTCCCAACTGTCAGGGCAGTGTTAGGAACGCCTTCATTTCCCTGACTCTCAGATTTCCTTATTTGGAACATGGAGTTAATAAAAAAAAAAATCCACCTTAAATAAAGTTCAATAATATAAGTGAAGATTCCTCTTAAAGAGGCTAGCATGTAGCAAGCATTCATGTGTGAGCGTGTGCTAGGTGAGTTAAGGTGTAAAGAATTCTCATTCCGAGCCATCACGGTGACTCCTCTTTGTTTCTTCCCCAAAGGGTTTGTATTCATATGCCCAGTCACCGTCAGGAATTGCTAATGGTGGGGAAACACTGGGAGACTGAGTTGTTTCATCTCGAGGGGCATGCTTCTAATTAGAAGAGGCTGTTTTATTTCAGCATAAACCGTGGTTCAGCAGCTGGCCCAGCCATTCCCGAGTCCCAGTGCGCACTGCAGGAAATGGACAACAAACACCTCAGAGCCGGCACATTGTCTCTTAATTTATATAGGGTTGGCTTTTATTTGAGAATTGTTCCATGAAGTTTTCATAGCTTGGGAGAATTTTAGGTCACAAAGAACCTAGTGACCAGCAGAGAGCACAGCCTGCTGTCTTGTAGGTGGTAGATCAGGGCCCCAGTAACCTCCCCCCACCCCCGCAGGGTTCTGCACAATGATCCAGAGATCAATGAAAGAGAAAGCAAGGTTGTTACAGTGAGTTCAATGTGTAAAGGAGGAAGACTTTTTAAATTCAGCATAAGAGGAAAACTCTATCACCTAGACCCACCCAGCAACCAAAGACATTAGGAGAAGGTTTGCTATCCCCATACCTGATGTGTGGGACACTGAGCCCCTGCTGGACACTCTAGAAGAATACTCTGCTCTGTGAGAAGGAGACTTGACTGCATACTCAAATCCTTTTGTCTGTCATGACTCTACACTTCCAGGTTTCCTACAGCAAACATTTTGTCCAGTCTAAATCATATAGCTTCAGACCAGTGAAACAGCATGATGGGTGACTACTAACCCTACTCTGCATCGTTACTAGAGTTGCCATGGAATTCACTCACGGGCACCTCATTCTATAAGTCCCTTCTTTCTTTAGTTTGTTACTCGGTTCCTTTGAATTGTGCCAGCCTGAGATATCCCAAGACCTGTCACATCTCCATTCCTAAGCAAGACAGAAGCACAGAAGGGTTACTGGAGGCTTAGCCAGCCAATAGATAAAGATGGCCACAAAAACAAAGAAGGTACCACACTTGGCCTTCCTTTTTTTAAAAAAAAATCCTACTGACCAGCTCTAGAAGTTCAGCAGTGGGCTCAAGCGGGTAACTTGAGGGTCCAGCTCAGCCTTTGAGCTAATGCCTTGGAATTCCCAGGCCCGTTGTTGATAACTAAACAAGGGCCTGGCCATTCCTGCCTGATTCCAGCTCCCTTTTCCATAGCTCTCACTTAAGGTGGTGCCTTGCCAGACCTGCATCGTGATCTGAGGCTAGCCCCATACAACCTTGCTTCTCATCTCTCATTCACTGGTTTTGAATTAACAGTGTTGTCTGGGGGTTCTCTTTAGCCTGGCGCCCACTTCTCTTGCTTTTACTCTCCAGAAACCTCTTATACTGCTAACTCCGTCTCAACTTGTGTTGCTAGAAGGACCAGTTGAATGGATGACCATGCACCTCCTGAGCACACAATAAAAGGAAACCAAAGTCTAACCACAAATGGAGAAATTGAATCATCTACGTATCCAAAGATATGGGGAAAGCAGGAAAACAGGATGCATAGAAAAAAAAAACAGCTGTGGGCTTGGAATCTGGAGAGAGGCCCTGAGGAAGATGTCCTGGGGGGAAGGAATGTGTCTGTCCCTAAAGACTCACAACTGCACACTCAGGTTAGTGTTCAGAGGAAGAAGTCCAATAGCTCTGCGTCTTGACAAGGACCAGGGAGAGGGAGATGAACTGCCTGTGTCCCGTGTATTCACCCTTTGGCATTCCACTGTGCGCTACAGGAACACCAGCAATGAGCTTTATGGATGTGGGAGTGCCAGCGTTTAGGGGAATAAATGATAACAGTACCTAACATTTCATTATTTTATTGCCTGCATTACTCACTATTATGAGGCCACTTACTAAGCAGCCACCGAGGGTCACTGCTGGTCAGCATCTTCATTTGTTTGGAGACAATGGTCTACAGCTAACAGGCAAGGCTGCCACCATTTAGAGTATGCATGCAGTGGGAGGATCTCTATCCAAGGTTGTTCTTTATACCAAAACTTTAGAGATCATCTCTCCATTTTAGACTCTGGAAGAAAATCCAGAGAGACGACTGCCTTCCCATAGCTGCACAGCCATGCACCTTAGAGCCACACCCAGGTGTTCATCTGTTAGACACAGGGCTTTCCCCTACACCTCCGTGGTCCTGCCACTAACACAGAGGACTGACTGGTGCTTCAGAGTAGCTGGCTACTGGGTAAGGTGACTGAAATCAGGCAGTGTGCCTAGAAGCCTGCTCCTTAGGCGTGAGATGGAGGAGGCCTGAACTATAGGTAGAGAAGGAGTTGGGCTTTTCCCCAGTGTTTCTTGGGGCACACACAGAGAAAAGTGCACGGCATGGCTACCATCCTGTTAAACTTTCATATTTAGCTGAACAAATGCAGCGAGCATTCCCTTCACCTCAGAGTCCACTTTGCTTCCCCTTTCTGTCATTGTGCCCACACAGGACCACTTACAATTAATTCTAGAAGAAGCATCAGTTCACTCTGCAGGCTTCGAGTGTTATATAAAAGGAATCTGACACTTTCTGTACCTGGCTTCTTTCTCTTAATGTTATTGTGAGACTCCCCCACATGGTTGTATAGTGTCCCACTGTTTGGATGTGTACTTGGTCTATCCATTGCCCTTAGACTTGGCAAACAACAGCTGTTGGCTCAAATTTCACTGCTCCTATTTTTGTACATTAAGAATGTTTTACACATTAAGTATTTTTTAAATCAAAAGAAGAATATTTCACAGCATATGAAATGATAGAAAATTTAAATGCCAGTGTCCATAAATAACATTTAATGAGGATGCAGCACACGTTCAGTGTTGTGTTATGTGTAGTGGCTGTCACGTTACAGTGCCAGAGAGAAGCAGTTTCAGCAGAGACTATACGCATCATTTTGTTGCTTTGCACTGCTGGGCAGGGTCGAAAGAGCAGGCTGCAATCGGGACGCGGTGTTTGCCTTTTGGCCTGTGGAGTCTATATAGTATCTGGTGTTTTGCAGAAAATGCTGGCTGGCCCCTGCACTATGCTATGGGTGCACATTTGGGAGGCATCCATTCGCATGCTATGCTATTATGAAGAGTGCAGCTTTGAAAGCCTAGTTTGTGTTTTTTGTAAACATATGTAAGCAGTTACTCTGGGTGCAGATTTAGGAGTGGGGTTGCTAAATAGGAAGGTGTGTCCACTGCAGTAGATCCTTTTGAGCGGGTTGCACAGACTTCTTGCTCTAGCCTTCAGTGCACAGCAAGTCTAGTTGCCCCCACAGCCTTACCGACAAGAGGCTCCTGTCTTTTTCTACCTGTTTCATCTACCTGTCTGCAGAACGGGTGGTGGTCATGTAAAAACGGCTTTGTGCTGATAAGTGCATCAAGCTATTCTAATCAGCGTGCCAACATTAGCATGTATAGACAAACCCATTTCTCAGGTGTAGAAGCAGTGTTCACTGAGATTAAGAAATGTTGAGCTTGGTTAGATGTCTTGTTTAGATCACTGTTGCGATGATAAAGCACCATGACCAAAAGCAACTTTGGGGAGGAAAGGATTTATTTGGCTTACTCTTCCACATCATTATTTATCAAAGAAGGTTAGGACAGAAAGTCAAGTAGGACAGGAGCCCAGAGACAGGGACTGACGCAGAGGCCATGGAGAAGCGCCACTTACCGGCTTGCCCTTCATAGCTTGCTCAGCCTGCTTCCTTATAGCACCCGGGAGCACCAGCCCAGGGGTGTCCCCACCCACAATAGGCTAGGATCTTACTAATCATCACTGATTAAGAAAATGCCATGCCATACAGAATTGTATAGTTATAGCCTGATCTCATGGAGGCATTTTCTCAACTGAGGCTCCCTCCTCTCGAGTGACTATAGCTTCTATCAACTTGGCAAAAAAACTAACCAGCACACATAGCCATTACGTGGCAGAATGAAGACTCAAATTCACACAACTGACCCCATGTTCTCTGTGTCCTTCCACCTACTGTGCTGATTGGCCTCTCCATCTGAGAGCTTAGTGCGTCCTACACCCTGGGACAATCAGTGATAGAAACATCTTTAGTCAGCATCTGAGTATTTATTAGGAAGACAGGAATGATGGGTTATGAAAAATAAGTATGGGAGAAGTATGGGCAAATGTCCCCTCCTCCTGCTGCCTCCTGCCACAGTGCTTAGCATGTTCCCTGCCTCTCTCCAGCCCTCTGGCGTGTTGTGTTTATTACATATTCTGACAGAGGAGCCCTGTGGTGAAAAATGACAACAGATTTCTATTCTCAAGATCATCTCCAGATGCTGGCCAGAAGCACCTCTACAGATTCATGAGATATTTGTCTTTAGTATTTCTTGAAGATGGATGATGGGGAAAAAATGTTCTAGGAACATTTTGGTATAAATCATAGGAAATTCCTTTCTTTGGCAATCTGGAATGCATTTTTCTATTTCTTTAAGAAGAATAATGTGTGTGCTAATAACTTGGTTGGGATGGGTCTGGGCCAAGATGAGATGATCACGGAAATAGTTATTGATGGTGTCTCATTGCCAGGCAATCCGTTGCCGCAAACCTGGAGTTTGTCATCCGAGGCAAGTGAGTGCTGAAAGGACACATGGGAGTCACATGTCTGAGTCCCCACCTCTCCACTCAGACTCAGCCACTGCTTCCTTTGCCCAGTTATCTTATTGGCCTAATTTACAGAAGACTTACACCAATTTTGACTTTCTCGCCTCCCTCCTTATAGACATTCACATTTGTGTCAGACTTATTCTGGTACTCCATTTATGATATTATTTTGATATCATAAAAAGGTTCACTATTGCCTAGAGCACCCGCTACAACCTTCTTGATTCTGTATTCTGTATGGCTATACCATGGAAACATCATATATATAATATATAATATATATAATTTATTATATAATTATAATGTGTTCATTTCATATATATGAGAGGATTATTAGCATATTTTATGGAAATTGTGAAAAGCTATCTGTTTCAAAAGATGAGGTAATGTATACCATGGATCAGCAACCTGTCTCTGAAAAGGGTCAAAGAGTAATGTTTTAGGTTTTGCAGGGTCTAAGGTCTCTGTAACAGCTGCTCAGCACTCCTATAGAAGCACAGTGGCAGTCACATTCCCAGTGTGAATGGCTTCTGAGGCTCACTTCTGGGTCTTCATCTACGTAATGACTGGATTTGACCTATGGTGAAGTTTTCAGATGCCCTCTCCACTTGCTGCGTCGCCTTGCTGACTTTCAGTACAGTCAAGGTCAAAGTCATTTCCGGTTTTCTTCTTCCACCCCGCTGGGTGTGTACTTTAGGCTTCTGTAACTGTAGGTTGGCTTGTGCTCTGAAGTCTACTACCTGGTAAATCTGAGAAGCATTAGTGCTGGCTAAAGATAGTTTTACCCAACAGTAGGGTATATTAATAGTTTCATGTAAGTTTAAGACAGTCTAGACTAAGCCATGCTACCCACTGTGTTAGGTATATTAAATGCAGTTTAGACTCATGATATTTCTAGTTTAAGATGTGTTTGTTGGGATGTGACCCCACACATCAATATGTGTAGTACAAACTCATTCTCCCATTCTGTATTTGCGTTTTTATTTCCTAACAGCCCTTTAAAAAATAAATATAGCAGCCAGGCGATGGTGGCGCACGCCTTTAATTTCAGCACTCGGGAGGCAGAGGAGGCCTCTGTGAACTCTGTGAGTTCAAGGCCAGTCTGGTCTACAAGAACTAGTTCCAGGACAGGCACCAAAGCTACACAGAGAAACTCTGTCTCGAAAACAAAACAAACAAACAAGCAAAAGCAAGTAAATAAATAAATAAATTTGTCATGAGTTTTGTCACCTTTTTCTTCTGTGGTTCATATTTTTGTATCCTACATAAAATCGTTTACTGAAGCTTGTGAGCTTTTCTTCTAGAAGTTTTAGAGTCTTATTTTAAAATTGGATCTATGAGCCATGCAAGCTGCTTTTGTCTGCCTGTGAGTTGAGAATCAACATTCACTCTTTTCCTTCTTGAGTGATCAGTTTCTCTGGAGCATTTTCTTTTCAGGAAAGGGTTTCTCTGTGTAGCTTTGGTGCCTGTCCTAGAACTCACTCTGTAGGCCAGGCTGGCCTCGAACTCACAGAAATCCACCTGCCTCTGCCTCCTGAGTACTGGGATTAAAGGCGTGCACCACCACTCTGGCAGTTAATTTTTAATACTCTGTCATCTTTATTGACTTTTTGATGCACTTTGTGTCTGGAAAACTAGTTTTGAAGTTCCTAAGACTTGCTTGTATTTCTTGATTTGATTATTATTTCACTAACACCACGCTCTCTTGATTATTTTGTTCTAGGTGGTGCTATCTAAAGAAATAAAATTGATGAGATATACATAGAAAATGGAAAAGGGGTTTCATTAAGGGTGCTCATTCACTTGGTTTTGGTAGCTGAGTCCCGGGAGGGTGGGATGATCCATGTGAGAAGCTACAGTGTGTCTCAGGCCATGTTCAAGGCTTCAGGACTTGGGAAGACCCTTTCAGACTGAGAACCCAGGGCTACCCTTCGAGCCCACAAGTCATTCTAGGAATTCTGAAATCTGAGGGCCTCTGCTCTTCAGAAGAGAGAGCAAGAATTTACTCTCGTGCCAATATCCTTTCCGTTAAGGGCCCACAAATTGATGATATGGTACTCCTCCCCCAGTTCAGGACCAGATTCTCCCTCACTTCTGACTCATCCCAAGCTCCTGTGGGAACGCATATTCCAGATGTGCTGGGCCAGCTCAGCCACTCTGATTAAACCAATGCCAACCAGACATGGTGGCAGAAGTCTTTTATCCTGGCACTCAGGGGGCAGAGGCAGGTATGTATCTGTGAGTTTGAGATCAGTGTGGTTTACATAAAGCTCCAGGCCAGTCAGAGCTACGTAGTGAGACTGGTAAATCCCTTGAGTCTTCCTTAAAACAGAGGAGGGACAGGCAACCCCAGGGCCTCACTCAACGTTAAGGAGAGATAATGCTTTACCACCCATGTTGGTATTACTCAGTCCAGTGAAACTAATGCCCATTTCAGCAGTCATGTTGTAAAATTAAATTAATTTAATTTTATTGGAAAGCAGGCAGTATAACACCGCTAATGTGGCTCTTTCTATTCGAAAACTCAGTTTGACTATTTTAGGTCATCTGAACTTACTATAAACTTTAGAATCAATCCGTATATTCTTGGGTTTTTGTATTTGCTTTTAAGGGTTCATTGGAAATGGTGTTGGGAAAAGTTTGTGCACAACAAAACTCCTTATTTGAAGTGTAAGGTGCAGTGATCTTTGGTACGGTGTGCTCACGCCTATGCAAACCATTCCTATAACATTGTCATCCCCTTAAACAACAAACTTTGTACATATGGCTAGTCATTTCTCATTTCACCTGAGCTCACAGCAGCTGTTAATCTGCTTCGTCTATATAGACGTGCTAGACTTAGCAAAAAGGGAATCCCAGAAGGAGTGCTCTCAGGTATGCCCATAGAGCCGCATGCATCATACCCCACCCATTTCCATTGCTGAATAATGTCCCGTTGTCTGGATACATCACATTGTCCTTAGTTGTCCATTTATTTTATTTACTAGTGGATTCATAGAATATGTCCCCCATTTTGGTTATTATGAGGGGTGGTGTTGCTATGAACATTTACGTGCATCATATGGATTTTCCTGTATTTTTCTACACAATACAATTGCCAAGCCACATGGCACCTTCATGATTTAACCTTCGGCAGAGCTATCAAATTTTTCTCTAAGAGCACTGCCTTGTTTTGCCATCCCGTCAGCTGTGTCCCATTTTGTCCATCTTTCTGCAGCACACATTTTTATATCAGTCATTCTTGTTATAGCCAATAAGACAGTCTTCTAGTTTAGTCTGCCTGTGCAGTGGAAACTTATTGTGGTTTGACTTTTATGGAGGACCAGTAATATTAGCCATAATTTCTCGTGGTTATTGATCATAAGCACGCTTTCTTTGGAGAAAGGTTTATTTGAATCCTTAGGCCATTAATTAGATCATTTACCCTTCTACTACTGAGCTGGCAGAGCTCTGAGGAAATTACGAAATGAGTCCTGTAGCAGGGCTTGCAAACCCATTCTGCAGATGTCCGATTAATTCTCCTCACCCTCTCTTTCAAAACACAAATGCTTTTACTGTTAGTCTGCTTTCTCTGTTGTTGTGGTTGTTGTTGGCACTTGTGTATTTTGTGTCAGATCTAAGAAGTTTTTGCATAATGCAAGGTCATGAATGTTTATTCCTATATTTTCTTAGTCATCTAATGTTAGTTCTTACACTTGGGCCTAGAACCTTTTAAGATAATTTTTATAAACTGTGCGTTACATATTCAACTTCATCCTTTTACATTAGGTTACCTAGTTGTCGAGGCAGTATTTGTTGAAAAGATTCTCTCTTTCCTGTGAATAATCTTGGGACTTACTAAATATTAATTTAAATAAATTCAGAAATTTATTCATGCACCCTCAGTTCTGTTCTGTTGACCTGATGGCTCCAATCTTAAGCTAGAACCGCATTTCATTTTCTTGCATAATTGTCTTGGTTGGAGCCTCTAATACAGCCATGAACAGAAGTAACAAAAATTGATCTCACCATCTTGTGTTCCCTCTTCAAAGCAAAATTGTTCATAGGACACTTCACACGTGGTACTGGTGCTCAATCTTCTTACTATGTAACTGTATTCATTTCACTAAATGTTAAAAGTCCTGCTGGAACTTTGAGAGACTTGTTCTACCTATAATAGGTTTGGGAAGTGATTACAGTATGAGTGTTGAGTTTTTCAATGTAAAATCATGTAGATAACATTTCTGTTATATGACTCTTCTTTAGTTTCCCTCAGCAACATTCTACAGTTCTGCTAGCCACTCTTCTATTGCTGTAATAAAACCCTTAAGCAAGGACATTTATAAAAGAAAGCATTTAATTGGGCTTAGAGTCTCACAGGGGTAGAGCACAGGACAGCATGCTGAAAGCTTGGAACTAGGAGAGCTGAGTGCTCACATCTTGAACTGCAAGCAAGAGGCAGGGAGAGTACCAGGGTGTGGGGAGGCATTTGATATCTCAAAGCCTGCCCTATAACAGACCTGCTCCATCAAGGCCACGCCTCCTAGTCCTTCCAGTTCTCCAGTTCTGGCAATGGAGGACCAAGTACTGAAATGCATAAACCTATAGAGGCCATTCTCATTCAAACCACCACAATGCTCTTCAGAATAGGGGTTCCATATGATCGCTGTGAAACTGATTTTTATTATAGTGTATTTTTGTCACTAGAAATTTGCATTCAAATGAACCATGTGTTTCTTCTGAATGTGAGATATAAATAATACAATGTATTGTTGCATTTCTCATTCTGAAACACTATCTTTTAGCCTTTATCTTATTAACATTTAGTATAACTTTTGATATGGGACATGTATCAGCTTTTCTTTCTACTTGTACATTGTGCTTTTCTTTCATAACTTTTCTGACTTCCATTTAATTATTTACAGACTTTTAGAATTGTATTTAAAATAATTTATTTACTATTTAATCATTTTTTAAATCACTTTACCAATTGCTTATAACATCAATTTTTCACTTTGGAGTTAACGTTTGAGTAATTCAGTTGGGAGAGATGACTCAGCAGTTAAGGGCACTTGTTACTCTTGTAAGGCTCAATTCCCAGCACCTACAAAGTGGTTCAAAACCACCTGTAACTCCAGTTCCAGGGGCTATGACACACTCTTCTGACCTTCAAAGGCACAAGGAATGCATGTGGTATACATGCACATATGTAGGCAAAACACTCATACACAGAAATAAAGTGATCTGAAAGTTAAACAACCTCTTAACTGTTCAGTCTGTTGTCTTTTTGTTCTCTGTTGTAGGAGGAGCAGGCTTCTTGCTTTTCATTCAGGCTGCCCAGCTAGCTTAGCCCAGAAATAACCACACAGAAACTGTATTAATTAAATTACTGCTTGGCCCATTAGCTCTAGCCTCTTATTGGCTAACTCTCACATCTTGATCCAACCCATTTCTACCAATCTGTGTAGCACCACAAGGTCGTGACTTACTGGGAAAGATTCTAACCAGCATCAGTCTCAGGCAGGAGAACCATGGCGTCTGCCACTCTGCCCTTCTTCCCATCATTCAGTTCTGTCTTTCCCACCTATCTAAGTTCTGCCCTATCAAAAGGCTAAGGCAGTTTCTTTATTCAACCAATGAAATCAACACAAATACAGAAGGGCCTCCTACACCATTTCCTCTTTTCTGTTTAAACAAAAAAGAAAAGCTTTCACTTTAACATAGTAAAATTACATAGAACAAAACAGGTATCAAATAAGAACTACAGTTACAATATTTATATCTATTTTATCTTTTATCATAACTAAGGAAAGCTATATTATTACTATCTATTCTTCAGCTCCTCAAAGACTCCAGAAGGATATAATATTACCTAAGTAAACAAGAAGTGCATTTAAGCAACTTCCAAAACTCTAGAAATGATAGACACATCTCACTGCCTGTACAGTCACCCAAAGTTCTTCTGTACCGTTGGGGCATCCATCTTCAGCCTACAGGCCCATAGCATCCAGCAGACATTTTCATGAAGCAGGAAAATTCAAAGACAGTTCAGTCACTTTCTACTGTATCCTGCAGAATGTCTCGCAGACTCTTTCATGAAGCAGGAACCCCAAAGGATCATCTCACCTTTAGGCAAGTTTAGCAGTCATCTCTCTGCAGGTTTTTTATGTCCAGTTTATGCATCAGTCCAGGCAAAAGCAGTTTCTTGCCCAAATGGCTAACCAACTCCATAAGGAGCCTCTTCAATGCCTATCTTCAACAGGAAGTAGCTTGGTGTTGCCAGGAGCAGACGTGTCTCATTGTCACGAAAAAGTCCTAAGTTATTAAAACATTTTAAATGCCATATTCTGTAGTCTTTGAAAGTTATGAAGAATGATTATCCATCTGAAATGCACATCTAGAAAATCTAACTAACATGACTACAAACTTGACTATTATAGAGATTATCTATTAACCTATATTTTTAATTATTCATTACATTTTTAAATGAACTACACAATCACAATACCTTAATCAAGATCAGAAATACATATACATATAACAAAATTAACCTTAAATTTGTATTAATAAAGCCAAATCCATACCAATGCAAATTATTCATATCTATATCATATCCCCCTTTAAATGTAAAAAAAAATTATAAATAATATTTGGGACTATAGATATAGTTATTTCTCTCCAAACTGCTTCATGCTGTATGGGGACACTGTTAATCAGGTCCTTCATGGTATATCCTATGTGCTAGGTTCATCTCAGTCAGCAGTTGAGTGAAGTAATTTTCTGAGGGTGTTTACAGCAACCTTTCAGGAGGGCATGGCCTATCATACCATATTGGTCTAGAAGGAATCCACAGGGTCTCATCTTCTGTGAAAACAAAAGAAGAACCTCTTTTCCAAAGCATCATATCCTTACACCTAAATTTGGAAGTCATGATACCTTTATAATATACATGCTGGTTTAGCTTAGCAGCCCACACAATGAAATATGTCTCTGTACTTAGCTCCTTCACAGTCCAAAAATTTAAAGAAAACACAATAATATATAGAATCCAGACTCTGTGAATTTTCCATTTTTACATGACTTTTTTTTAGTTCCTTTAATCTATGATTATCTGTACTCTGTCTCTTTAAAGACTTTACCCCCCCCTTTTTTTAAAAAGCATTAACTTTATTTTATGACTTTCTATACTCTTTTTCTTCTCTCTCCCAAGCCTACATATATTTATCTAACACTATGACCCATTTAGAGGTCTTTTATGTCTGAATCTGTCCTATTGCTTGTCTTTAATTCTCTACTGTCTTGAAGAGCTTTTAAAATGCTAAGCAGCTTGGCTGCAGCTGCTCTGGATTTTGGCTCCACCTCTCTCCAATTTCAAAATGGTGGATGTACCATTTCTGCTAGCTCTGGGTCTGCCAGGTAGGAGCTGCACTCAGCACTTTAAGTCTGAGAATGAATGTGCATCAGCAAATGAACAGAAAAGGGGGAATGGTGTAGGAGGTCCTTCTTTATTTGTGTTGCTTTCATTGGTTAATAAAGAAACTGCTTTGCAATAGGGCAGAACTTAGGTAGGCAGGGAGACAAAACTGAATTCTGGGAGGAAGAAAGCAGAGTCAGAGAGCCGCCATGGAGACACCAGGTCAGACATGCTAAATCTTTCCTGGTAACCCACGACTTCATGGTGAACACAGATTAATGGAAATGGGTTAAATCAAGATATGAGAGTTAGCCAATAGGAGACTAGAGCTAATGACCAAGCAGTGTTTTAATTAGTACAGTTTCTGCGTGATTATTTCAGGTGTAAGCTAGCCAGGCGGCCAGAACAAAGGGCCCCCGTTCTCCTTGCAACACTCCTCTGTGTGTCATCTTCTATGGCTATGTTATAGTTTGCTTTACTGTGTATGGTCATGTGTACTTTTAATGCAATATCTTAGGCTAGCACGCTTACATTGACCTGTGCAGCCCCTCTTCCCAGGAAACTGCAAGTCTTCTTTCATATTTTCCTTCACCCCAAAGAGCACCCATACTAATTTCTAGCTGTCCAGTTCTAGGGCAACACCACTTACTTTTCCTTCATCTGGGAAGGAGGGGTGTCTTTATTTCATCTTCAGCAAGGAAATGCCTTTGTTGGCTTTAAAGTTCTTTTCAACATTTGCTTTTAGGACTTTCCAGGCTTTGTCCCATTGTTATCATGTGTTCCAATAGTCTCCATAGGCCTGGTAGATTATCAGTGAGAGATCAGCCCTTCTAGCATGTAGTCTGTTATTTTTCCTGGGGCTGCATTCACAGTTTTATCTCTGGTTTTCAGTAATTTATTATGTGATAATCATGGTTTTTTTTTAATCAAATTTTAGTCTCTTTGGGATACACTAAGCTCCTTGAATTCATTTATTTCCTCCAGAAATAAAACACTATCAGAAGCCTTAGGTCATTATTTCTCTAAATGCATCCACTTCTTTCCCTTACTTCTTCCCTTCCAGGACTGTCATGACCTCTATGTTGGAACTACTAAAAATTTCCACACAACTTTAATGTTCTCTCAATTTTGTGGGTCTGTATGCATTTCTCTTCTTCAGACTGGATCACTTCTAACACTCTGCCTACAGAGTCTTTCGTGATTTCCCCTCCACATCCATGTTGCTGCTGTTTACCGAATGGTTTTTAAATGTCAGATGTTAAACTTTTAATTTCTGAAATTCCCATTTAGATTTGATTTTTTTTTTCTGAGTACTCCTCTTACTTCATCACAACATAGCTAATTTTTCTCTTGGGCCATAATCCTGTCTTCTTTAAAGTACTTATCGTGTGAACTAAGCACCTGAGTCATCTCACAATCAGACACCTTTGAAGACAGGCCCACATTTTCCTAAGGCTTAGTGTTTTGAGTAATTCTGGGCTGTATTCTGTGTCTTTTATATGTGCTCTTTCAGAGATTCCCTGTTCTGTTGTATGACTCCAAGGAATACTTGTGTGCTTTGGCTATGGCTGCTTTTTGTGTTTATGTTTGTGTTTTCCTGACTACTGGGGTTCTTAGCAGGAACTTGAACTTGAGTAGATGGAAATCACAGACTGCGGTGCCTGTAAGGGATGGAAACATCTACCCAGGACAGGTTTTCCAGCTTCTTCAAGCTGGTTTTTAGTTGCTTCCCAATGAATCATTTAGAAGTCCACTAGAGATTTGAGCTGAGTTCAAACACTAAGTTAAAGGGTTTTTATTATGACTCTCTCCTTTCCAGGATTTCCCCCCAATTCTCTAGTAGTTTTTGTTGCCCCAAGGCTCCTCATTTGGTTCATTTAGGGGAGTGCCATAGCTATGTTTCGTCAGCTTTATAGAAACCTAGACATACCTGGGAAAATAGACCCTCATGTAAGAAAATGCCGCCATCAGATTAGCCTGTGGGCATGTATGTGGGACATTTTGTTGATTGCTGATTGATGTGGGAGGGCCCCAGACTACTGTGGGAGTTGTTATTAGGCAGGGCATGTGATCTTGAGATGTCAAGAACTCAGGCTTAGAGAGCCAGGGGGAAGCAAGCCAGAAAGCAGCCTTCCTTCACGGGCTCTGCTTCAGTTCCTGCCCACAGGCTCCCACCTTTAGTCCGTGCCCTGGCTTCCCTCCATGACAGACTGTGACTATAAACCAAATAAACCTTTTCCTGCCCTAATGCTTTTGGTCATGGTGTTTATTAGAGCAACAAGTAAACTATTGTAGGGAAGAAAAAATTTCCCTAAGGTTCTGTGATGTCCTCAGAGTGACGCTCCAGAAGACAGGGAGCTCCCTCTATTTGGTTCCCTCATCCCTTCTAGTATCTACTGCTTCTGCTTGGTCTCCAGAACCCTATGTGTAGTTTATCTTTTGTGTTTTCTTTGGAGTTCTGTTCCTTGCTAAAATAATCCACTGCTGCACACTGCAGATAAAGTATCAACTTCATTTTTCGCATAGTATATGGTCAAGTTTAACATTGCAAAAAGATATCAACTGAGATAAATAAAACTGTTTTGCAAAACATCTGATGTCTGAAATTAAAGTTATGATTCCCCAGTGGCTGTCTTATTTCACTGCCTGCATCCAATTCCCTGTCCTATTCTGTTTCGCCTGCAAAGTATTGAGAGATCATGATTTATATGAGGATAGAGTTGCAAGAGATTTTTAAGACTACAGTTTATCTTGGGATAGTAGTCAATAAATAGGGCTTCATTTGGAGGATTTTAAAGAGGAGGTATATAAAAAAGACAAAAATTGGCAACATGATCCCCCAATCTAAGTATCTTATAGACATTCCACGAGGAATGGACATCTGTTGTCAAAATTTTCCTGGTTCATTCTACTAGAGAATCCATGCCATATCCTGGGCTCCAAGTTGTCTTTCTAATGTAATTTAACCTCAGTGTCTCCCAACACTATTTGCTACACAATCTTCATTTCAAGCAATATTCGGTAGCAATTTACAGAGTTGGCCATCTATTGTGGAATATCTATGCTGGTTCCAAGTCTTAGCTCTCATGAACAGAGCATCAATAAATGGAGATGTGCAAATGCCTCTGTTGTCAGACATGTGTATGCCCATAGGTAATAATACACAATGGAATATTATTCAGAAAAATAAAAATGTGAAATTTGTGAGAAGATGGATGGGCCTGGAAATATAATATTAAAGTCTCACTTGTTCTCCTTCATATGTATCCCAGGCTGATATATTCATGTGTATATACAGACGGCTCAGCGGTTAAGAGCACTGCCTGCTCTTCCAGAGGTCCTGAGTTCAATTCACCAGCAACCATGTATTAGCTCACAACCATCTGTAATGAGATCTGGTTCCCTCTGGAGGAAGAGACCTGGTCAGTTGTCCTCATCAAGTTAGATGATGAAACCCAATACCAACATGGACAAGTTCAACAGACCCGCCATATACGGTTCTTCAGCATTGCCATAACATAAATTTCATAGATATAGATAAAGATATAGATAGGTAAATGTGGGAAAAGTCTAAAAGAAAAGGAGATGAAGAGAGTGTGACATTGGGTGATGAGGAAAGATAAGAGTGTAAGAAGAACCCACGAGTCATGAGACAAGACAGAATTCTTTTTCCTGGTTTCATCACTGTCATTGCCCTTCCCACAAATGGTAGATATGTCTTGAAGTAGCAAGAATCATTTTTTACATTGCAAAAGGATCCACCATGTGTTCTTCCTTTGAGGAAGTGATTTCAATAGCCTGGCTTGCGTTGGGATTCCATCAACTATTAGTGCAGTGGGAATTGGACATGATGAGCCACCGACTACATGTGTCCCGTTGGTTCACTTAGAAATAGTGCTTTTCGGGTGTACTTAAAACTATATCAAATCTTTGTCTCACTGTGGTGCCTAATATGCAAATTGTATTGTTGCACATAAGGTAAAATATGGTTTTTGAAAAGCAAAATATTAAACAGTTTATAGAATCAGTATTCCAAGTTTTAGCAAAACAAACAAACTGCCAGTCCTAAGAGCAAGGAGGACAGGTGGCATCGGGCAGGCTCCACTAGACAGTAGAGGTGAGATGGGAGTGGATGTCAACACACATGACTTCATTTAGTCTTTACAACAACCCAGTTTGGAGGGTCTTATCTTCATACATAGATAGGAAAACCTGAACAAAATAAAGTATCCTAAAAACATACAAAAAGCCTTACTACCCCAGGGCTTACAGTGTCCTTGCTGAACCCAAGCATGCAGGGGGACTTGGATGGCTGGTGCTAAGCAGGGGCCACGAGTCCAAGGATACTTGGCAGAGTAACCAGGAAAGGCAGCCAGCCCTGTTTTGGAGAAAAACCACAGTAGTGGCCAGGAAAAATGGTCTGAGCTATAGATATAGAAGAGTTGAAAGAAATAGAGAAGTCTACCAGCAACATGAATGTTTGAGAAGGAAAACAACGAGAGACTTAAAGACAAAGAGAGACAGGCACACAAAACTAGAGTCCTCTCACAAGAGGACCAGGGTCTCCTATAGTAATGTGTCTGACTGTTTCAGTGGTTAGGAAAAGAAGTAATGAATTTCCAAATGAGTTCAAAGATGCTAGTGGATGCTAGAGGGGATAAGATGACAAGTGAAAAAAGCTATTTCCTCGATGAGACGGGTTATTAGTCAGCCCTGGGCCTCAAGATAGGAATCACATAGTCATGGGGAAAGGAGGGAAATGTTTATATAGTCATTAATAACTCGGCCATTATCTGATATGCAGAATAATATAATAATATGATACAAAATTATAGTAATGGAAACAGTGAGGTGGTTCAGAGTGCAAAGGTGAATTTGATCCCCAGAATCCACATAAAGATGGAAGGAGAGAACTAGATACACAACATTGTCCTCTGATCTATACACACACACACATACACACACACACACACACACACACACACACACACACACACACATTCCAAACATTTTTAATTTAAAAACTCTGAGAAAATGATTTATAAATTTCAGGTATTTTGAAGTATCTATTTTGTAGAAATTCTTAAAGAAATGTCATGGTACTTGTGCATTTTTGACTAATTTACCTTTTTAATCCAAGTAATCTTTCCATACCTGTATTTCACCATTCAGTTCCTTAAGGGGTGTGTGTGTGTGTGTGTGTGTGTGTGTGTGTGTGTGTGTGTGTATGTGTGGCATCAGACTACATGGAGTGGAAAAGAAGTCACACATTTTATGCGCTGCAGTATGTGACTTCCTGGCTCCAGAGTATTTTCCATTCTATAATTATCTGTGTGAACAAGTGGCAACTTATTGCAATATAATTCTTTAAAAATGGAAACTTGGTGCCCAGCCCTGTGGGAAGTCCAAGGCCCTCCCTCCTCTATCCCGTCCTAGGAAGGTGTGCATCCAAATCGACTAGGTTCCCAAAAAGATAATACATGCAGAGGAGATAGGTCTTAGTGTCATTGTTGATGGCTTCTCATTCTGCCCTCATTGGCAGCCACATTTATAGAGTCCAGTTTGATCATATGCTCATTCAGTCCCGGTCCAGCTGGATTTGGTGAGCTCCCATTAGATCAGGCACACTGTCTCAGTGGGTGGACCAACCCCTCGCGGTCCTGACTTCCTTGCTCATCTTCTCCCACCTTCTGCTCTTCGACTGAACCTTGGGAGCTCAATCCATTGCTCTGGTGTGAATGTGGGTCTCTGTCTCTATCTTCATCCACCATGCCCTCTTTTAAGGAAGCAGCGGGGGGCAGGGAGCGGGAGGGGACTGGGAGATGGGGAGGAAATGTAATTCTTTTTTTTTTTGAATGGAAAAATAAAAGAATATGGGGGAAAAAAGAGAAACTGGACATCACAAACTAGATTCTATGGTTAGTAAAAAAGAATCCTCAGTTTGGAAGATAGGAAGGAGAGGTGGGAGAGATAAAAGATAGAAAAGGAATTGTAGGATGGATTTGAAAATGGTCAAAATATATTAATATAATTCTCAAAGAATTAATAAAATATTATTCCAGAATAAAAGAGTAAAAGGATTAAAAAAAACAAAAAAATGGAAACTTGGTTTTTCCAACATTCTTCAACCTGCAATAAAATCCTGCCCAGACTTGACTTCTATCACCCTGGTCCTTTCTACACTCAGGGCTCTTTCTGCCTCCTGGAGAAGATGGTGTCCTTGTATCCACCCTAAAAAACCAAAAAACTAATTTTTCATTATGAAAATGATCAAATTGAAACAAAATTGAAGCAAACGTAATACAGTCATAGTGAAATCTGTTGTGACTTCGTATTTCTTTCTTTTTTGTAGGGAGGGGAGGTTAGTTTTTTGAGATAAGGTCATAGTCCTGGCTGTCCTAGAACTCACTCTGTAGACAATGCTGACCTCGAATTCATTGCTCCACCTGGCTCTGCCTCCCAACTGCTGGAATTAAAGGTGTGTACCACCATGCCTGGGTAGTATTTATTTTAAAATTTTATTTTAAAACGTATTTCTGTTTTGCAGTCTGTTTCTATTGTATACACGTTTAATACATTTTTAATCAGGTATTATGAATAAATCTTCCTGATTTTAGAAATACCTATATTCTGGGGTCAGAGAGATGGTTCAGCAGTTATGACCACGTGCTGTTCTTCCAGAGGTCCGGACTCAGTTCCCAGCACCCACAAGGAGGCTCACAACCTTCTGAAGCTCCAGTTCCGGGAGGTCTGATGATCTCCTCCGACCGCCGTGAGCACCAGCCTGGCATGTGGTGTGGCACACAGACATGCACACAGGAAGAACACTTATATACATTAAATAAAATAAAATATCTTAAAAATTACATTTTCAGATTATTATGCTACTCAAAGATAATGTGAGGTAGTTTAGAATTTTAAAGAGTATAAAAAGAAAGTATCATGATATGAAATCAATCCAGAGTTTATTTTGGTATTTCTTAGAATACTTTATAAATCTTTGTATTGATTCTTTGTGAATTTCACATCATGCACCCCAATCCAACTCATCTCCCCATCCCTCCATATCTGCCCTCTGCTCTTGCAATCTCACCCCACCAAAGAAATAAAAAAAAAATCAAAATTGACAAAACAAAGCAAAAGCATCCAGCTGTGGAAGCTGTGGTGTGTTGCAGTGGTCACACAGTACGTTCTTTTGCCCAAACAGTTTTACCTGCAAGTGTTCATTGCAATGGGTCATTGGTCTGGTTCGAGGACTCTGGCTTCAGCTACATGGCTACACTATCAGAACATTGTTAATGTTTAAAAGTTTATTTTATGTTGTACAAATTTTATAATTATAATAAATTAAGAAATACCAGGAAGGAAAAAATGTATGATTATTTTAAAAGGGACTCGGAGACTAGTTTCAAGTCTAAACTACTGATGGTTTTCATTACAGAAAAGTACTTTGAAATGGTCCTAACAATGAACTAAGATGCATCTGCTTATGTACATCAACACTAAACCATTTCATCTTCCTTGTTTGGATGTGGGGGGGGATCTTTTCCTTCCTTTACTAATTTGTGTATCTTAAGGTGTATCTAACATGCAATAGCTTGTTGGGTGGGCAGCAAATACAGAAGTCTTAGCTCTAGATGACATGAGGAATTCCACTGAATGGCAGAGTGCTAGTAATGCATGTTATACAAGAGGAAAAACATTGCTAATACTATGGAATTACAACATCCATGACAGTATGGTTGTGTTTGCGGCCTCTGTGATGTTTGTTGTTTGCCAGACACTCTGTTAACGGCTGTATACACGTTCACCTTGTGGGCTCATCCATACATTTGACATATGCAGGGCTGTCTGTCAACTGACAGGGGTACAATAACCAGAGAAGAACCCACCTGAGAAAGACGTTGATTTGCTCTCCTGCCACCTAATGAAAGGCGGACTTTACCAAATGGTTACGCTAACAACTGAATAGTTACGCACCAAAGACTTCAAAAGCATATCCCACTGTCTTGGAGTGTCAATAGCTGTTAAACCTTCTTAAGCCTAGGAATGTATGGGTTTTTCCCTGAGAAATTGGACTTACTAGGTCTGCATGTTAACAAGTAAACATTGCCAAGCAGAAAACATGGTTGGGAAGAAAAAAAAAAGCAGTGTATATATAGTGATTAAATCAGGTGAAGGAGCATGTCTGCCTTATCATGGAAGAAATACGAGTTCACTGAGGTGCTTTCAAACATGGAGGAGGGAGTACAGATCCTCATGCTTCAAGGTTATGCTAGCCACAGCGGGGTGGCCAGGCCCAGCAAGGGCTGAGCGTGTACAGCACTGCCTATACTAGGGCAACCGTAGCAGAGATTGAGACACTATGTGTGCTCAGGAGAATCCGGGGCATAAATGAGAGTTGGGATCTGTGCTGGGTCAAACTTTTGAGGAGTGGCAAGCAGGTTTAGAAATCCAGCCCCACTTATGGGCCTTTTGGTTGTATCTGTCCCTTTTTGTTTAATCAAAGGCGAAAGTCTCCTTGAACTGAATTTGACATGGACTTCTTATTATTTGCTTCCAAAGGCCAGAGAGAGAGACAGAGAGAGAAATACATACACAGAGAGAGACAGGGGGAGGGAAGGAGGGAAGAAGGGGAAGAGGGACTTTCATGAGGGCATTCAGCTCCTTTGGTGCAGATGGATAGGAAACAGTCAGGGAGCAAATCCAAGGTACAAAAATTTGGCAAAGTGACCCTGAGAGCAGAAGACAAAAGAGTTTGGGTTGTTGGTAGGAGCATCATAGATACAATGGACTGCTGTGGGAATGTGGTCTTGTACTACGTAAAGATTTGTCACTTGTACTGGTTTAATAAAATGCTGATTGGCCAGTAGCCAGACAAGAAGTATAGGTGGAGCAACCAGAACAGGAGACTTCTGGGAAGAAGAAAGTCTCAGTCTGCAGTTGTCACCTAGACACAGAGGATACAAGATGAGAATGCCTCACTGATAAAAGGTACCAAGCCACGTGGCTAACACAGACAAGAATTATGGGCTAATTTAAGAGGTAAGAGTTAATAAGAAGCCAACCAGTTTATAATTAATGCAGACCTCTGTGTGTTTCTTTGGGATTGAATGGCTGCAGGACCAGGCAGGACAGAAACCTCTGTCAACAATGCACCTTCTAGGTTAAACTAGATAAGGAGTAAAGTAAAATAAATAAATAGAACAACTGAGAGTAATCCCATCAGCCTCCTGGAAGGAAGCTCAAGTGAAGTTAAAGAATGTTTGCACCTGTCCTTTAGTTAACAACAACAAAACTAAAAGGTCACACAGTGATGGCACGAGCACAGGGTGACTGAACTATTATTCTGGAGTTGAGGATACGTGATGATCACATGATGCAGAATAGGACTGGTAGAATTGGGTAGTTGAAATGGAGGGTAGAAGAAAGGTGTGGCTCTAAGTGAGAGGTCTAGTAATGGCTCCATCCCCCCGGGATTACCAGAGATGGGAGGTTGAAAGGTTTCTAATTCAATCTGAGATGGTCAGTGAGAGACTCAGAGCAGGAAACGCTGGTGCCAGAACCAGGGTTGGGGTGAGGATGTCGCAAGCAGGCACAGTGAGAAGAGAGGTTTGTCAAGGTGGTAGAGACAATGGGAATCTGGAAGCAGAAATGAAGCATGAGGCTCAACAAACGCCGCTCCAGTTTTGAGGTTCACTATTGAGAATAAAGGGCCCTTGCTTGGATGGGCTACCTGGGAAGTGGAGTGGAGAGAGAGAAAGCCAGGCCTATTTGAAGGGAGGGAGTGGACGAGGCACTTAAGACTGAGCTGCATCAGAGGATGCTGTCTGTGGGATGCAGTTCCTCAGCAGAAGACAGTATTGGTTGGAGGAGCAGAGAGTATGCTGGGACAGTACAGGCAAGTGCTGGCTCCTGCTGCTGCTGCCGCTGCTGCTTTTGTTAATGGTGTTGTTATCATCAATCAAGATCCCTTCCTGCAAGTGTGAGACTCAGAAAGTTTTGAAGAACTGTGCAAGGGTTATTCTGTTTTGTTCTTTGGCTTGTAACTCTGTGAAATATTCATTTGGCAGCAAAGCCCACCCTGTTTACAAGGCAATCTTTTTACTTGATACATACCACTCACTGAGACAAGTCAAACATTTGCTTCAGAAAAATAAAGAATTTGTTTCATTATGGAATTTTCCCTAGGCCCTGTTTGTGCTGTTTTGTAATACAGCATTGCAATCCCAAAGTAGCTGCATTCTGGAGCACCTGTGGCCCTAAGGGTTTGCAGATGCCCGATATAATTGTCAGCTTGCTGTGGAGTTTTCCTGATGACCGTGGGGTTGGTTCTATTCCTCTTCCCATGTGACAAATAAGAATGATCACAAATGATATTATCTTTGTGTTACCAAAACTAACATTTAGAATTGTAATATGTCTACGTGTCACTCTTCTGCTGATGCTGAGTACCGGCAAGGGTCCTTATTGGCCACAAGGCCTTTTTCTTTCAGGTGCTGGTGAGGTGCTTTATTACTGCTACTGTAGATTACTCACGTCTTTCAAACCACATGATTTAAGAAAGTTGAAATGTGGCCTCTTTCTTCTCTCAGGCTGTGGTTCTGGAACCATAGACACAGAAATGGGAAAATGTTAACTTGTAGGAGACACGGCTTTTGCGGCTCCTCTGATGCTGTGCATTCTGGGAAGATACAGTTTGTCACTGCCAGCAGTCAGCTACATGCTTGCTTCCCAGCCACGACTGTAGTAGTCTCAAAAACAAGTTGAAGAGACATTCTCTGGGGATGCTAAGCTAATGTGTTTCCAAATTTCTAGTTCAAAGTTTGGTAATCTTGACATTTAACGCCTGTGACTTTGTGCCTTTTTCTATATCTCCCTGATTATTTTATCTTGTGGTAGCAAGGAAAGCTGGGTCTGTGGCTAGGCAGATGTAGCTCTAAACCAATAACCATGTCCCATGTCTTCTGATCTTTCCTTTTCCCAAGGGTCTTAGTACAGTGACTGGTTTAGAATACCATGAGTTAGTGCTAATCAATTATTTAATTTATCAAGGATCAGATTTTCCTGGAAGCCCTAAGCCCTGCTTGCAATTTTCTTCAGCCTATATCCTCATGAGTTCTTATAAAATTGAAACTGAAAGCAAAACAAAGCAAACCAACAAACAACTAACCAGAATTTTCTCAGGACAACTTTCATTCTGCAGCAATATGAATGTCTGTCTGTCTGTCTGAAGAAGAGGATCATGGGAGGCAAAGAGCTTATTGACAGACAGAAGTTGAAATGGGAGGGCAGATGGTTGAGTGTTGACACTGGAGTCCACCCATTAGCTCAGTTCCATCGAACCATTAGAATCATGACCATAATAGACAAGATTATCTGAACTTTGAATTGTTTGAACTTGGCTTCCTTCTTAACAATATGGCGGCAAGAGAATTATTTATCGTGTTGGGTTTAGGATTACACTGAGCTAATGCACATAAAGCCCTAAGCTAGCACCAGGCCCAGCACATTGTAAGCCTTCTCTATGAGCTGACCTCATCATTCACATTACACTGTAATACCGATTTATCACTTACCATATTTTTATGCTTTTAGAGAAGTGTTTTAAATTTTCCTAAGCCATAGGTTACTGATCGATGAAGTAAGAATAATAACAATCACCTTTAAAGAGGTTCTCTCCCCATTGCAGTCACTTCAAATGTACTTTCAAGGCTGTGGTACATTTTCCCATGGCCTTTTCTAGCCGTCTTAGACTCTTGACTGTACAAAGGCAAGAGTATGGCCCTAAGTGCGGGGAGTTTGGGGAGGGGTGAGACAGATCACCAGAGTAGCCATGGCGAGTCTGAAATTTCTTATGTAAGTCAGGCTGTCCTTAAATTTGTGATTTCTCTGCATCGGTCTCCCTCCAGAGGACTAGGATTACAGTCATGTGGGCCACCATGCCTGGCTATGGATCTTTCTACTCTTAGCCAACGTTTCTGACATGGGGGGGGGGTGATGAAAATATCTGTCTCATAGGACGATGTTAAAGATTAAATCCTGTAACTCGACCCAATGGCCACCCATGTTAGATGCCAGGTCACTTTTGCCCTTGCCGGTGTATGTCTGAAGGAATTGAAGTTGCCAGTCTGTTAGGCCCTTCCCAGATGGGAATGCCTAAGGTTCCGTGGGCATGGAAGGTAAACACTCAGTGACGGATCACGTTCCCACTCCAAGTTGGAAATACCCACAGCCCTAGAGGTTCAGATGTGTTCAGCAATCCCTCTGCTCTTGTTCCTGGCTCCGCGGTGACAGTGCTCCTGTGTGCATTCGGAGGTTAAATACCGTATCTGCTCAACCAAATATGCTGCCGTCACATATTAATTATGTGACTCACATAAAACAGGATAGAGTTTCTCGGCAATTAAAAATATGGCATCTGCAGAGTATGAGGGCTTTTTTCGGGCTCTGCGTGCGGCGAGGCATCTGTTGGACGGCCACGCTCGCCGTTCTGCCTCCCTCCTGCTCATATGCAGCCCCCTATTTTAGGAGCCTCCAGAGACCTCCACACCACTCCAGATCCCTCCTTCTAGTTCTCGGAGTTAAAAAGAATTTTGCCTTTCAACCAGACAATGTTTGCATTTGCCTTTCAGGAGTGAAGAAAGTTCCTCTTTAAAAGTTACAGTTAAAGTTCATTGGTTCTTCTTTTTTCTAACTCTAAGATGATGGACGTTCCATGAAAGAGAGGGTAAAAGTTTACCAATTCCTCTTTAGTTTTTCAGTGGTACTGGAGACTAAGCCTAGGATATAGGTAAAATATTTTTAATGGTTAATATTCTAGTTATATTTTTAAGTGATTTTATTTTTGTTAGTGACAAAATGTCTTACTCTTGTGTCCTTTAAACACACACACACACACACATGCTATTCAGATATGAATTGCTTCCACCAGCTCTAAGACCAGAAGGGGCAGTACTATACCGACACAGGCTTTCAAATCTAGCCTTGACATCCCACAGTCCCGTTTCCTTTTTACAACGTGTTTACCAATCAAGTGCTCTCACAAAGTGATACACTCTGAGGATATGATCAATAGCTTTTATTTATCTAAAATTTAGCATATATCATGACCTCTAAAAACTATCTGCCAAAGAATAAGTGAAAGGTCTGCTTCTTCCGAGAATTTTCACAAATAGCATTTTGATGAACACATTCGTTCTTAATAGCATGGTCACATCCTCTCAGTAGAGATGAAGGGACAATACACTGAGAGCTAAGCAAGGCCTTCTAAATCCCACAGCCAGTTGGAGGTAGTGGAGCAGCTTCTTCCCAGTTAAGCCATATCGAATTGAAAGTATAGCTCTGCGCTAGATAGGAAAAAGTATCTTAGTCTACATTTTCAGTAGGAATGCAGGAATTCCTGCACAAATGAGGGTCCATAGAGACCTTGAGAAGCCTCAAAGATCGGCAGAGTTCTCATTCAAAGAGGCCTCGGTGTCCTAGGTCATACTGAACAGAACAATAAGAACAGTTAAGGATTCCTGCAGAGGCATCTGAATGAGTCACTAAACATGAAAAGGAACAAGTTGCACCCTAGTGACCAACACTGCAAAGACAAAGCAACCTACTAAACCACAGGGACTGCCTACAGGTCCTTTTCCAGGCTCCAGTGGGAACCATGGAGCCACCTGTTTACTGAGAAGGCAGCCATTCATTTAATCATTTGAGAGCGGGGAGGGGAGAGCAGCCTGAAGGACTGGACGTTCAGGAGCAAGAGACCATACCACTCCAAAGAGCAGAAAGCACCAACATTCGCACCACTGAGATAAGCTTCTCCCTCCTCGCTGCTCTAACGAGAAGCGTGAGGTTTGTAAGCAAGACTACGGAAAAAGAAGTCAGCTGCATGTATCATATTAGAGGCATGGTACATATGGATTTCAGTCATCCTGTTGAAAGTGGGTGTCTTCCAGGGCTCGTCTAGAAGGTACTTATTGGTTAGTTCCTGCACGTTAGAAAAGCAGAAAGGGAATTATTATATCCACGTATCTGTTTATTGCCAAGTACCTCCAACCCATTCAAATAACACCTCTTTCTAAAACTGGTGCCTCTGTGTGTGTGTGTGTGTGTGTGTGTGTGTGTGTGTGTGTGTGTGTGTGTGACAGAGAGAGAGAGAGAGAGAGAGAGAGAGAGAGATAGAGTGTGCCTCATGAGCCCCTGTGTGTGGTTGTGCATGCCCATGCGTGGACATACACAGGGGCCAGAGGAGAACCGAGGGTGTCCTGCTCTGTCACTCTCCCCTATACCCCTGAGACAACACTGGCTGACTATCAAGTCCCAGCTATCCCCCTGACTCTACCCACTGTAGTGCTGAAGTTACAGGCATGCTAAGCCCTGCTGGGCTTTGCTCATGAGTGCCGGGGATTTGAACTTAGTTCTCCATGCTAGCACAGCTATGCTCTTACCGACTGAGCCAGCTCTCCATCCCTTCAAAAAATAGTTTTGATTGCCTATTGTAAGTTAGGGAAAAGAGCAGCGAATGCAGTGTAGAAGGTGAAGCTGAGGAATTTAAGAGCTGGTCCAACTTCAGTTAGCATCTGTACAGGACCAGGATTGCTCACATCTTTTCCATCTTACCCTACTAACTAGATAACTGTGATAGCTAAGATCATAACATTCTATACTTATTGATTGACCACTCTCAATTTTAAAGACCAGAAATATAACTTTTCCTGTTAAACCCTTCTTTGGTCTTCATTAAGGAAGAGATAGCCCAGCGGGTAAAGGCACTTGCCTCACAGCCTTGAAACCTAAGTTCAGCTCCTGGAACCCAGGCAAACATGGCAGGAGAGAATCAGCTCCACGAAGTTGTCCTCTGATCTCTACATGTGCACCATGGAGCATGACTACCACTCCCCCACCCCCGCCGCCATCGCCACAGACACGCGCATGCTGACACCATCATACACTCTAACAATTAACTGATTAACAAAAAGAAGTCTGGTGCCTGTGTATTTATGTCAGCCAGGTAGTCATGAGCTGACACTGTTTCAAGGAAACCATACCCAGTTCTAAGCAATGGTTAGAAAAAAAGCCCCACAGCAGTGGTTCTAGGGATGGCCCCGGGATTACAACACCCAACAGACCTGGAGATCTACCACATCAGAAACTCAGTGTCGAGCCAGCAATACAGTCTTTAATAAGCTCCTTAGGCAATTAGGTTGACAACATTGACACTATAGTTTAAGGACCATTGTTCTACAGGCAAGGGGGATGGATGTTAATTTGGAATGTCAACGTGACCTTGAAGACCTTAACCCAGAAGACCAGGGGGGGATACTGCTGGGATGCTGAACTGATGCTTACAAAGGTACCTGTTTGTCAATTGCGAGCAGCTCGATGAAATGATTCCACAGATGAGAGACTGAACTCTAGAGAAAGTGATGCAGACAAGCTCACTAAACCAAACAGCACCAGGACTAAACCCGTAGGTTTACAGGATCCATAAGTAGCACTCTGGCGGCCTGCCTGGAGTAGTAGTTCCTGCTGAACTAGAAAGTGGGGGAGCGGAAGGAGTTAACAACTTTTATAGGCCAAGATGTGGGATCTGGTTTAGGAACCAAGCACACACACCAGGGGCTGAGGTGGAATCTGACACCCAGGTTGGGACCAGGATAGGCCAGCAGACAGCTAGGGAAGGAAGGGAGAAATCTGAGAGGGAACTGGAAGGGCATCTCTCCCCCTTGCCCTGTTTGGGAGGCCTCTGTCTCCCTGATCCCACCTCCGCTATGCCATTTGGATGAATTAGCTCACTCTGTGCCTGCTGCCTCAACCCTCCTCTCCCCACAGCTGCTGGATATGAGCTACATCCATCTTCACCCAGGCCAAGAGCCCTAAAAAGCTCAGGGGAGGATCCAGCCCACAGCAGTAATGAAAAGCAGGACTTCCAGGAGCCTGCTGCTGCCAAGAGAGCCAGAGAAGCCAATCACCTAATCACTGGGATATAACCAGGTGTGGCTGGGCTGGTAAGCAATGTTTTGCTTGTGGGTATGGAACCTCCAGGACCCCAAATCTATCAATATTTGTTTTGCCAAACCAAGCCCACCTTGGTTTGGACATCACTGTCTAGACAACACTAGTATGTCTCTGCTGATGGGGATAACCGAATTTCTTTCACCTTTTGGTCCAGATGCTGGTAAGTTTATCCCAGTTGGAATTTCTATCACTTCACCAGCCTGTTAAGATTCTAAGTATTGAGATGTCTCCATCAAATCCTTCCTGTCAGAATTCAGGGAACCCCGAGAAAGAGAAGCCAGAAGGAGTCAGGGACATGGAGTCAGGGAGATGGAGGACCCAGAAGAACAAAGTCCTCTAAAACCACTGAGCAAAGCTCATATAAGCTTACAGAGACTGAAGCAGCGATCACAGGGCCTGCACAGGTCGGCACCAGGGTCTCTGCGTATATACGATAGCCTTTAGTTTAGTACTTTTATGGGACTCCTGAGTCTGTAAATGAGTGGGTCTCCAATTCTTTTGCCTTTTCTTGAGGCTCTTGTATTTTTCTGTTGGCTTGTCCAACCTTGATATGAAGGTTTTTGTTTTATTTTATTGTATTTATTTTGTTGCCATCTCTTAGAAGCCTGTTCTTTTCTAATGAGAGGCAGAAAGGGAGTGGATCCAGACAGAAGAGGAGGTGGGGAGGAACCGAGAGTAGTAGAAGGAGGGAAAACTGTATTCAGCTTATATTGCAGGAGAAAAAAAAATCTATGTCTAAAAAAAGGAAGAAATATTCTAAGTATTTCCAAGCCCCCATGGTCTTGAGTAAATGGAGATTTAAAAAATTGACATAATTTCTGCACTCTCCTCATCATAGGCTGTGGTAATATGTGAAAAGGCTTTGCAAATGTATAAATTATACACTGTGTCTATAGCTCCAACATAATGTTACATTCTAAGGCTGTAGCGTGGAACTTATTGCCTCACTCAGATACTTTAAATTCTAATAGACAGTTCCCTGACCCCAACTACTTATCGGTTCAGTTGTCTTCTCGTGTTTACCACACAAATTTTCTCATCTTACCAAGACCCAGTCGCTCCTTGATCTTCCCTGCCCACACTCTCCATCTCCTGCTTCTCTTCATTATCCACTGAATCATGTACTCCACCACTTTAGGCATTTGTTGCCAATGCCCCCTTCCTTCCAAGTTCTATATTCATTCTCTCTCTCTCTCTCTCTCTCTCTCTCTCTCTCTCTCTCTCTCTCTCTTTCTCATCTCTTTCTTTGCTGAGCACTCTGAAAGGAATACCACCATTGGTTGGATGAGTGCCATTACGAATGTGTGAACTCCGGGATCATTTGAGCCCATTGTCAGAGCAATGCTCCGGTCCTCCTCATGACTTCTCCTCCCTCTTTCTTCGCACACAAACTGGCTGAAGTTGCAAAGAGAGAACAACCCTGCCAGGTAAGTACCTGAAATTTTTAACATTGATATCAGTGCCAGATCGTCCCTCCTGAAATCTTAGGCCAGGCTAGTAGACTACTTCTCCTGTTCAAACCAAATCTGTTTGACCTTCTCCCAGTCACTTAGCATCTACCTTCTCTGGAAAGTTCATTTTCCCTGAGTGTTTCATCTCTGCCAGGTTATGGGGGGAAGGGGAAGTCACCCTTTCATCTTCCACTAGCATCTCTTCTCATTTTCCTCTTTCCTCCTATTGAATTCTCAAGAAAATTATAACCATTGCTTCACTTCAATTCCTAGCATCTAACCATGTCCATTGTGTTACAGAACCCACCTTGATTATATACCATTCTTGACTACTTTGCTGCATCTCACTGACGCTCCAAGATCATCGTCTAGTAAGTTTCTTACTAGCTTCTGAAACATGTGTTTGCTTTCTCCTCAGCTCATGCTGAAATCACTAGATAGCTCACATGCTGGAATAGTTTGGCCTCTTCTTTGTCATTCATGATGGCATTGAGTAAGCCTTCCAATACTGTCTACCTCTCTCTCTCCCTCTTTATCCTCCTCCCTCCTGCCTACGTTCAGCCTCTCGTGATGCCTTCTAGAGTGTGCTGACATCATTTCCTGGTTGATATTCCTGCCATCAATATTAAACCCCTGATATATCTCTCAGGTCAGAGCAACAAAAATCTTCATTTGCACTATTTGCCAAGCCCTCGCTGCGTGCCAGGCACCATGCTAAATTCTCCACATTCGTTGTGGAGCAACCCTGAAAAGAAAATACTGGTTTGGCATTTTCAGGAGGAAAATAAATGCTTACAAATATCATGTTATCCACCTAATACCACAAAAGGACTATGTGGGCTAAGCAACAAGGAAGGCTTAGGCTGTGTGCTCCACCCACCCTCTTGTGTGGTTCTCTGACTCTAAGTCCTTGAATGTCCTGACATGCCAGCTCTCCTGATACTCACCTCATGGCACAGCTTCTTGCCTCCTCCACAGGGGGCCTTTCCCTCCTCACTTGTTCGTAAATGAAGAAATTCCTGGTCTTTCTGTTATGGCCCCTTTGAACTCAGGAAGACTTCTTTCAGAGTGCTAGGACAATCTCATCTTACTTGGCAATTGCTTTATCACGAGCTTGTTTGCAAATTTCTTGAGATCAACTTGTTTCCATAACCAAACGCTATTTTTAGGGTGCATAGTACATGAGTTGGTGAACTACAGCTCATGGACTGATACTTTTGTAAATAAAGTTTTATTGAGATAAGTCTACTCCTGGACATTTGCATGTTATTTACAGCTATATTTGCACTACAATGGCAAATTTGTGCAACCCACAATCCCACAATGTTTACCTCTTGTCTTTTATAGAAAATGTTCGTTGACCCCTGGTGTAGTAAATGCTAAGATAACGTTGAGTAAACGAGCCATTTCTGAAGTACTATGAATGAATGGATTATGAAATAAAACTACGAATGAATGAATTGTTATTAAGTGTAATACATTTTCCCAATAGGAAATAAGAATTTTTAAAATCACATTTATGCATGCAGTTTGCAATTATCAAGCTATTAACTCTTTGAAACCAAGGTTTCTCATGTTTAAATATATGCCATAACTCTCACTAGAAACGTACAAATGAATCCGAAAGATCTTTTTAAAAAGTCAATGAGTAACAAATGTGATAGATTGTGTTTAAGGATGAGCTTTGGAGCCAGCACCCAAAGTTCAAAGCCCCCTTCTGCATATTCCATTAATTGACTATGTAGCATTGGTAAAGACTTGACCTCTTGGTTCATGATGGCCTTCTATGTGGAAGTTAGGTACGACACACCAGCCACAAAAAATGTTGGAGTGATCATGGTTATTATTTTTAAAAATTAGATCATGACAGTTGGAATCTCGGCACCAAAGCTTGCTAGCTATGTGTTCTTAGGCAAGTTAATAACTTCAGAACACTTTTTTATTTGTAGAATTGGAATAATTCCAAACTCATACACTTCTTGTAGGCACTAAATGAAATAACACATAAGTGTTTAGCACAAACTGTGATATAGAGATAATATTAGCTACAGGTTGAAGGTTTGTGCATTCTTCCAACTGGTATGTAGAAACTCTAATCCAGTGTAGATGTGTTTGGCGGTGGAGAACCCAAAGAAGTAACTAATGCCAAAGATGATCTTGAGGATGGACCCCTAATCAGAGAGGATTAGTGTCATTCAAAGAAGAGATTACAGAAAAAGCCCTTCCTCCCTTTCTTCTACTTACCTCTGGGACTATTCTATGCCTCTTTTGAGTACACTAAGAAAAGGCCATATGAAGACATAGCCGGGAGCTGTAGTCTGCAGCCTTGGGGAGAGACTCACCTTACTGCAACATGACCCATGATCTTGAATTTCACAGTTTACAATTGTGAGGCGGTAAACTGATTTTGTTTAAATCAATATGTGTGTGTGTGTATGTGTGTGTGCATATATACATACACACACACACACACACACACACACACACACACACATATATATAGCATTTTGTTCTGGCAGCCCAAATGGACTAATATAACATTCAAGGAATGTTATACTCTGTCATTGTCACCATCAGTGGGTCATTATTATTATGATTAGTAAAGTAAATTTCTTGATGTATTAGAGATTGCTCTATTTCTATTGCTATTAAAACTGATATTTAGACATTATCTGGACAGCTTAAGCCAAAAGAATTTTCCAAGTTTTAGGCAGTTACCTATACACTTGTGATAGATATGATCTTGTATTAATCACACTTACCAGAGATGAAAAAAATAAGTGGTAGTTTGAACCCTAACTCCACACTTTCTTCCAAAACAATAGCAAAAGGACTGTGGAAGTAAGTCTACTGGCTCATGTGGGTGAGAGAACTTAAATTCCATTATTTAAATCTCAGGCCAACAAAGGGCTCAAATGCCAACACTGAGTCTCAGAGCTTGTCATGGAAGCTGATCTTCCAAGACCCAGACTTGAAAACAAACTCAGCCAGCTACTGAGCTTGTGACATTGGCCAAGGTCTTTCGCTTGTCCTGCTTGATTACTCAGGAGCTGTTGGGAACTAGGGTAATGAGGTCCTGGAGATGAGACACCAGGAAACAGACAGCCAGACTTTTCTACAAGGCTGCGAGCAAATAAAAGGCAAGCTGGCACTGGGGCATCCGGGATGGAGGCAGCTCACACCAACAGGGACCCAGGACCTTCCCAGTTCTCAGGGCTGACAGTTGTTCCTGAGGAGCTCTGCTTGGAACCTGGCAGAGGGGACTTCTGGAAGAACTCTGCTCAGTAGAGGGAGGTCCATCAGCTCACAACCCAGCAGCATGGAAATCAAGGAAATAAAAGCCCAGGCCCCATTCCGCTTTCTCCTTTGACTAGCTGATGGTGTTTGTGTCCACACTAGCTAAACAAACGTACACCCAGGAAGTACAGCGGTCAGCCGTTGCCTTAGAGGTTCCTCTCCTGCCGCACAGAGCTGGGTTCAAATGGCAGAAGACCTGCAGAGAGGCAAATAGGTAGACAACCACCATTGACAGTCATTTCTCTATTTCCTACCCACTCAGAGCGGGGATGGGCATTGTCACGTGTTTACTATTGTAAGTATTCTGGGAACAATCAAAGACCTTTCTCCTTTAGCTCCTGTTATCTTTTCAACCTGTAAGATGGAAATTTTCATCCTCTGTTTTGTCAAAATAATAATAATAGTAATGAAGCTCAGAAAGGTGAAATTTTAATCAACCAATTCCCTTTTCAATGTTATCTCTACAGCCCAGGCCACCCCTCTCCACCCATGAACATATACCTCCAAGGCCACTCTCACATTATACATCTATCAGTTTGCGTCCTGCTGTCCCATTCAGTTTGAGCCCTACACACAGAAAACTTTTAGTGGGGCTTTTTGAGGATCTTCAGTGATTTTATTTACCCCTGAAGAATTCAACAAATGATGAATATTTTTTGAAGCAGTCCCAGTAACTAGAGCTAGCCTGTCTGTTTGGATAAGGGGTGTGGAGGCTGCCCTGGCCACCTCACAACCTAGATAAGGGAGGCAGGATGCCACATAACCTTCTGACATTTGCTCCAGTGTTGCAGTGGAGTAGGGGAACGGAGCATGTGGGTGTGACTGGTTAATCGGGCAGAGCAGACTAAACAAGCCCACACATTCTGACCGTTTCCTTCCTTTGGCTTTTTAATGAAAGTCCTTTCCACCAGAGAGTGAAAACAGTCATTTGTTCATTCATTTAGCACGCACTGAGTACCTACCCTACAACAGGCCTTATACCGGCTCAGGGGTGAGGAGATAAAAATAGGTCCGTTCCTCAAGGAGCTCAGGGATGATGAGCAAAACCAATACCTAAACGGCAGGAATACAAGGGGATGGACAGAGTTCCACACTAACTCTGAATTAGGGATGTGGAGGAACCTCTCAAAGGAGTACTCACTGGGTCTAGCTTTACAGGAGAAACAAGAATTTAGCAAAATGATAATATGTTAGTATGTTGTTGACTATGTTGCATGACTCTGAATTTTCCTACCCTTCATACTGTTCTTCAGTATAAATTAGTACTTCAGTCTCACTTCAGAAATAGAACCGGAGCTCAGTGGAGCCCATGTCCACAAAGGTGGTAAAGGCCAGACATGAAGAGAGATACATTCACCAGAAGGAGGCCTTTTGGAATAGTAGAAGCATACTACCATAGGACAAGCCTATGGGAGCCACACTGGAAGATGACATGAGCTCAGGTAATTGGAAGGCTGTGATTGTCCTGCCCATTTAGATGGTTTCCCTTGTTGTTCCTGGGAAGCTAAAAGCAGACTTCTGCTTTAGAAATGGGATTCTGGCAGAAGTGAGGAGAAAAATTGGAAGCAGATGGAAGGCAAGGAGATGAACTGAGAGGCCGTTGCCTTCATCCAGACAGGAGGCGCTGGAGAATGGAATGGAGAGGTTGTTTAACAGAGTCAGGAATTGCAAAATCTAAGTGAGCTGGGGCAACATTCTGGGATGGCTCGCTGGATAAAGCCCGGTTTCATTCAAGTGCACACTGAGATTATCTGAACTTTGCAGCTGGGAAGTTGAAGTCCAGAAGGCTGAGGAAGGTCATAGAGTGTCAACCTTACAGCTGGCTCCACCCCCTGACCCAGAGGGAGTTGGAGGTCCTCCATCCTCTTCCTGACAACTTTTCTCAGCTCAGTGAACACATGACTAGACGCCCATCCTGTGGTACAGCTATGATGGCTTTCCAGCAAGTCGGTGTGGAATCTCTCCCAGAGCATGGACAAGATCCAGCCATGTGGAAAGGCCGATGGTGGAGGAAGCCCCTAATAATGAGCAAATGTTCAGGGAAAACCCCCCGTGATTCCCCGAAGGAGCTCAGGCAAAGCAAGCCTTCCCTGAGCACATGCTTCACTGGGCAGGCCGACTGAGCAGAACTAAGAGATGATGAAAAGCAGGATGCTGCAGCCTGCAATGCCGGAGATGAACTTCGAAGAAGAAGCCTGAATGCAGTCACTCGTAATAAGGCCTGCCTTCCTCTGTGTGCCCATCAGTAAGAGCAAAGGGACACTGTGCAGAGACGCTCCCTACCTGGGCACCTGTGGTTTGTTAAAGGCCCCATTCTGTGTTAAGACCACAGCAGCTCCCGCATCCTACACAGGCTCCTGCTGACCTCCTGTGGCCACCTGTCTAGCATCCCAGGAGGCTCTGCTGACTAGCTTGCATTTCCTCCTACTCAGATTGTTGGCTCTGCTCCTCAGCAGAAAAAGAGGGAGGAGCCTGTCTTTAGATCCCTTTATTTGGGAGAAAGTCAACAACAGGGAAGACAGGAAATAACAGGCCACCAGGCCAAGGCTGGCGTGCCCTCAGCTGGCACAACCACTGTCCCTGGAACCTTTTTCAGTCTTTAGGCAAGCATGGCTTAAGGGCCATGTCACAGCCCTGTCCCTTAGCGTGTATGGCCCTGACTGACAAAAGTCACTATCCCAAGCACCTTGTACTTCTCACAAGAGGGAGAGAGTCAAGCAAGTGGAAAGCAGACAAGAGAAAGAGAGAGAGAGAGAGAGAGAGAGAGAGAGAGAGAGAGAGAGAGAGAGAGAGAGAACAAAATACACAGTAAGAAAATGATATGAATCAAAGGGAGCCAAGTAACTTTGAAGGTAAGTGATAAATGGGGTAGTTAGTGACCCTCAGACTCCAAGTGCAAAACCCCCGTAACAGCGTTATGCATGTTTGGATGCCCTTTTATTCAGGTAAAGCAAGAAAACAAGGCTCCTTTCTGGTGTTCTCCCTGGAGCTTACACCTAGACTCTTCCGTGAATCTTAGCCTACTATATCACCCCTTGAAAATGTCCTAGCCAGTCAGTCCTGCCTCCACATCTTGGGTCATTATGTTTTTCTGCTTGCCATGCCCTCTGACCTTTCCTTTACCTCTCAGCCATAGCTAAGGCCCCAGCTCATTTCATACCTCCTTTCCCATAAACTTTGCGTCTGAGCTTGAGTTGCCCAGAAAACAAAAGTCCAAGTCAGAGCCTTGGATGCTGATAGTTGGGTAGAAACCAATCCCAGGAAACAGCAGGGAGAGAGTGTGCTGAGTGAAGGGTGGGAAAGAAAGCCCTTGTGAGGCGCATCAGACAGATGGCCATGCAGCAATCTCCTGAGATGTGAGATGTGCACATTCCTCTTGGAATTATCTACCAGACAGATGAAGACCAGGCATTTAATCTACAGGCTTCTATTTCCCCTGGTCCTGGCCTCACTCCCTGATGAAGACTTGCCCCGGGGCCCTGTTGAGGAATATTATTTTAAGGTGTATGACTTTTGTATATGCTGCATTTGTTTAACTCTGTGAGGCTGTGAATCTTTGCCTGTCTAAAACACCCGATGGTCTAATAAAGAACTGAATGGCCAATAGCAAGGCAGGAGAAAGGATAGGCAGGGCTGGCAGGCAGAGAGTATAAATAGAAAGAGAACCGAGAAGGAGCAAACAATGAAAGAACGAGGAGAGAATGATGTGGGGGGCCAGCCTCCCAGCTACACAGCAAGTCATGGAGAAAGAAGTAAAGAAAGGTAAACAGAAATAGAGAAAGAAAAGCTCAGAGGCAAAAGGTAGTGGGGATAATTTAAGTTAAGAAAGGTTGGCAAGAAACAAGCCAAGTTAAGGTCATGCATTCATAACTAAAAATAAGCCTCCGCGTGTGTTTACTTTGGAGTTGGGTGATAGATCCCCCAAAAAGCCAAAATATTAAAACCTCACACAACAGGGCCCTGTCTTAGTTTACCCTGGAGTTCTAGGACAGATAAAAGTCCTATAAGAGGAAATATAAGGAAATGTGTTCCCTAAAGCAGAGACTTGATCTTGGGAGAAAGAAGCCAAGTGAATACATATTAGCAGATAAGTTACCACTCTAGTCTCTAGGGCTAGACACCGAGGGAGCCTGTGTAGAAAGGGGCCTCAGGGCTGGCCCTGCAAGGAAGACAGGTGCCAGTAAGTCTGACACACTGATTCCATCAGTCATCCTTGGAGCTTTGAAGCCTGTCCCTGGATTTGAGGTTGGGAGCTTCATTCTCTGGTCCTTCCAACATTCCCAACACACAGCATACAATAAGAATGGGGATTAACACTTGGGAAAAGGCAAAGGGCATGGAATTATACCTCCTGGATTTTAGAAATTGTGGTTTAAAAGGTATGGCCCTCATAGACTCATGAGTTTGAACGCTTGGCCCGTAGGGAGCAGCACTATTGGGAGGTGTGGTTTTGTTGGAACAAGTGTGTCACTGTGAAGTTGGGCTTTGAGGTTGCATATGCACAAGATGCACCCAGTGTGGTACCTCTCATCATGACAATAGTGGACTAAACCTCTGAAACTATAAGCCAGCCCCAATTAGTTGTTTTCCTTTAAAAGAGTTGCCGTGGTCACAGTGTCTCTTCACAGCAATAGAAACCCTCACTAAGAGAGAAATCAAGGCTGTGTAAGCAAAAGGATCATGGATTCAGCACTGCCCAGGGTGTGCTTGCCTCCTAGAAACTAGACTAACAAGAATCTGGGAAAAAAATGACAAAACAAAACAACAACAACAGGAACTCTGGCTAAGACAGGTGACTCTGAGCTGTCCATCAGAACTATGGTGAAATTCAGAGCTGAATGGTAGGCGGATGGCGATGTGACTGGCTGTGTCCAACACCAGTGCTAACTCCGCCAGGCCTGCTGACCTCTCCTTTCTCTGAGTGCTTCCTTCCTTTATATTTATTGATTTTTATTGAGCTCTATATTTTTCTCTGCTCCCCCTCACCTCTACCCTCCCCCCTTCAACCCTCCCCCAAGGTCCCCATGCTCCCAATTTACTCAGGAGATCTTGTCTTTTTCTACTTCCCATGTAGATTAGATCTATGTAAGTCTCTTAGTGTCTTCATTGTTGTCTAAGTTCTCTGGGATTGTGGTTTGTAGGCTGGTTTTCTTTGCTTTATGTTTAAAAACCACTTATGAGTGAGTACATGTGATAATTGTCTTTCTGGGTCTGGGTTACCTCACTCAAAATAATGTTTTCTAGCTCCATCCATTTTCCTGCAAAATTCAAGATGTTATTTTTTTCTGCTGTGTAGTACCCCATTGTATGAATGTACCACATTCTCCTTATCCATTCTTATGTTGAGGGGCAATTTAGATTGTTTCCAGGCTCTGGCTATGGCAAACAATGCTGCTATGAACATAGTTGAGCACATGTCCTTGTGGCACAATTGAGCATCCTTTGGATATATACCCAAAAGTGGTATTACTGGGTCTTGAGGAAGGTTGTTTTCTAATTTTCTGAGAAATTGCCACACTGACATCCAAAGGAGTGCTTCTTTCTTAGAGACCTCTAGAGGCAGGGCTGTCCTGCATGTGTGTAGAAGCTCTGTACTTGAAAGCAGACTACAAACTCTCAGGGACAGGCAGTTCTGAAGCTTTGTTTTCAGCATTTGGCACAAATCTTTCTGTATAGCTGTGTGTGTGTGTGTGTGTGTGTGTGTGTGTGTGTGTGTGTGTGTGTGTGTTTAGTTTTAGGAAAAACTCAAAGCATTCTTGCATGATCTTCTTTCCTTGTCTGTTTATAAGGTCATCTCCACCCCCATCTATCAATCATTTGTGTATCTTTGTATCTATCTGCCATATGTATATCCATCCATCCCAGGTCTTAAATCTGTCATGCACATCTCAGAAATAACAAGAATGCCATCTCTCCTTTTTCCAAGTTAATCCCATCAGTTTGAGATGCAATCGACTCCCCTGGTCTCTCAGGAATTGTCCCCTTATCAGCATTCCTTTCTGTCGAGGTATCTGTAGACCAGATATTTGGGCCAGGTAGTATCCTACAACTTGGGCCATTCTTCTCCATTTTTGCTGTTTGGAGCCACAGTATACCTAAGAGGAGTCTTGGAATCCAGGGCAGCATCTGGGGTTGAGCCAGTCAGTTCTAGCTCAAGCATGGCAGCCAATAGTCCCGCCTCCAGTCTCACTTGGCAAGGGACACCATTTTTGCATGATCAATTGTGTAACATTAACCTGGGAAATGGGACATCTGCTCTTTCCTTCTCCTCAGCTATGACAGGCTGAGGAGAAACAGGAGGGGTTTGCCGGTCTGGAATGAGGCGTAGCAATGTCCTAGTCATGCGCGACACACACGCTTCGTCTGCAGCTTCTCCCTCCAATTTCAAGGGCTGTTGTTTCCCGGAGCCTTCAGAAAACAAATTGCTTCTTGTCAAAATAATCTGGATTATTTCACAATAAGGAACATTTTTGGTAGCCTCCACAAACTCTCATAAATAAAGTGGCTTAAAGAGGTGGAACTAGACCCAGACTGTACAATGTTTTTTCTACCAGTTTTTCTACCTCATCAAATGTTTTGAAGGACAATGTGGGGTATTAAGGACCAGCCAGACATTGTTTTAAAACAATTGATTTGAGCAAGCTACTTTTTTGCCCTGTGCTATTTTATCTCCCAATAAATTTTTTTATTCTTCTTGCCACGTGCTAATGAGTTTGAAATGTGTCCTTAAATATGAATGTGTATGTGTAAAATATGTAGTGTCAGATCTCAAGTGTGTTACAGATCTTTGTGGAAATTACCTGGTGTTATAAAATTCATTCTGGATTTTACTTTTGTTTATAACACTGGGATTTTGGTGTGGTAGGAAGGACTATTATTTGCTTGGTTTAACCATGTTTTTTTTTTTATTTAAAATAATTACAATATATATGGCTACATATACAATAGCGCTTATATGATATATTTCTGGTAGCCTATCTCTCTCTGCTTTCATGTAGTTTATATGAGAAATCACATAAACTAGATTTACACAGATCACTTTCTTCTTTGTTGCTTTATTTCCTCACATTCATTTTCTCTAGTTTGTCTTTATGTAAATTACTCACACGCAATATATACCTTTGTGGGTTTTCTTTTAACTCAACTTTCTTGGTTTTGTTCAGCTTTGTCTGTGTGGATGGTGAAGCTACGGTCGATTCATCTTTGGATCATAGTTGGAGGGCATGTTGCCGCAGACTAGTCTATATTTGACTTATCTACCACGGGTGCACACTTCCATCTGTTGCTGCTGGTATTCCAAACTGCTCAGTGATGAGTGCCGTGGCCCGGCTTCCATGTGTCACAAGTCAGATCCTCTGAGGAAACGCTGAAGACTCCAAGTGGCTAAGTCATACGCACTTCTGCTCTAAGCCATGCCAAACCACTCTTCAAGGCTGATATGTTCATCCATACCCTCCCAATGGCTCTGGGAATTTCCTTTGCCACATCCTTGGTAACACTAACACTGTCAAAGTTTTTATTGTTGTTAATCTAGTGGTCATGAGAAAGTGCTCTTCGGGATTTCAGTGTCAGGAAATTAACTCAACTGCCAAAAGCTTGAGTCACCTTTCCATACAAGACATTCACATCTTTTCTCGTGGAAAAAAAAATTGCTTGCATTTTTGATCATTTGCCCTCCAAGATTTGGCTTCTTAATGTTCCCTCATGGAAGGAGTTGGGTGGGGTCGGATCACTGGCGATTCCGGTCACTCTTGTCCTCCTATGTATCCCCTGACAGCTGCAGGTATCAGAAATCGGGAGGTATAGGTGGGAGGAACAGAAGCTGAAGGCCATCTCAGTTAATATGTACATTAGAAAGTAAGATAAAGCCAGTTCATATGTGCATTAGTCATTAAGATAAAGCCAAGCATGGCGGTTCATTTCTATTCTCCAAGCACTTTAGAGGTTGGGGTAGGAGGGTTGCCCTTAGTTAGAGGTCAGATTGGGCTATATAGTGGGTTCCAGGTTAGGCTAGGCTAGAATAAGACTCTGTCTCTCTCGGTATCCTTCTCTGCCCCACCCCCACCATATAAAGTAGGTAAAGCAATATCTAATGGCACTATTTGTGTGATTTGTCTTCTCTGGGACTTAGTTTGTGAAACAGTCTATCTTGGGGGTTTCATGACAAATGCATGTGATGAATGTGTGAGAGTCTATAAAAGTATTGCCCACATGATTGGCCCTTGGCAAGTAATGGCTCATCGACCGGTGTACAGTCTAGGCTCTCTGTTTCAAAGCCGTTAAAGTTTTACAAGTTATTTCATTTAACATTCTGTTTGTGACAGCCACATCCTGAACATTATGTTGACTGTTTTATTGTTTGCCATAGCCCTATAAAGGTCATAGCATTAACACTATACAAATAAAGTAATTCGAGGCCAAGAAGAATTAATGGTTAGCCTTTGGGCACACAGCTTCTAACTGGCTGTCTTTGTGTTCCATGTTCTCCTTTCTGGGAAATGGTTTATGGGAAGATGGGTATCCTTGGTGTCCAGCAAATGGCGTGAGCCCATTGGGTAATCACTTATATCTATAGGCATGTGGCGTGTATCTGGGGGTGTGGCAGAAGGAAGAAGTTGCAGGCGAGTTTCATTTTTTATTTTAAGAACATGAGATGATTTGCTCTGGTCTGCAACCCCACTTCCCCAAACCTGACCCAGAATTTGTTAAAAGCAACCGCTCACCTCTGCAACTGCCTGAGCTGAGAGCCCTCCTGGTTTCCATCCTTAAAAAGATGCCCACGGTTTAATCAACCACACTGCTTCCCTCAGAGGAATTCCACATCAAGAGGGACATTGCCCTAGCCGGTTATAACTGGACTCCAGTGATTATCTTCCTGTCAGAACCTTGAGTTACCTAGGTTACATGTGTCAACAGAGTTTAAAACTCTGTTTATTTGCCTCCCCAGACAGAGGTAGAAAAAGGGTCTCCCACAGCCAGTCAGCTGCCCACACAGCCCTGCTACTCAGTAACCACTTGCTAAAGCTAACACTCTCTTGGCATGTGGTTCCCACCAGATGAATTACAGCTTGGTGCACACTGGGTTCATTCACAACACTGATGTTAGACCAGGAGGGACACCTCCCATACTACAGCAGGAAGGGAACAGAGTCCAAAGCCAGGGTGTTGGGGTGTAAATCCTTAACTGCATCACACTGGGTGCAATTATATTGTTGGGTCTCCTTCACCTACAAAACAAAGACTTAAAACAATACCATTCTTCCTATGCTTAAGAATTTAGTGAGGAATTAGCAACATACGGTTCTCCCTCAGCCCAAATGCAAAACTGTATATGAAAGAGAAGAAAATGAAATGCAAGCATTCTCTGATAAATCAAAGATTTTAAGTGTTGATTTTGAATAATCCTTTTCTTTAAAATACAGAGCCTAGGACTGAGAGTATAGGTCAGTATGCTCAGCATGCAGGAGACGCTAGGTTCACTTGGACTTTTTTTTTATTTGTACACAAATGAATATTATGAGGCAAGTACATGAGGCTTGCAGCAGCCACTAAAGGAGGAAGGAAAAGGGAGAAGAAAGGAGGAAGAAAATGTACAAAGCAATAATCTACACTATGTAGGCCTTTGGAAGATCTTGCAGGTCACTAAGAGTTCTTTTCCCACATAAATGTCTACCTAGCTTTAGGGAAGCTCTTTCAATATAATATTCCAAGAAGTCACCAATAATTATTTCTTTAAAAATTTTATATTGTTGAAAAACAGTGGAGTCAAGATCATACTCCATATTAAGTTCCTATTTAAAAAAAATAAAGTCTCAGCTCTCTTTTGCAGTAGAAGTGAGGATCTCAAACAAGAGCCACTAGCTGCAGTTGGCTTAGGAGGTCCCTTTGATAATCAAGCCTGTAATTACTCATTCGGCTTCATTCAGCCAGAGACCTGGCTTAAAAGGCAAGAGGGTTCCATTCACAAGTCGGGCCTCCGTTCTCCACATGGTCTGGCATCTTGTAGAAGACAGCACTGACTTCCTTCAGTGGCACCACAGGGCAGCATTTCATGCGAGCAAGGACTTGGGAGGCTGGCCCTCAGAAGTCACAGTGTTCTGCTTACACCATGTGCACTGGGAAGAGTGAGTCGCTGGAATGCCCTGGTTTGAGAGCATACAAAAATGTTCCATCTCTGGATGGGAGGAACAGCAGTGGCTCAATGTAAATGGGAAGTGTACATGGGTATGGAAGCAACTTGGGGCCATGAAATGATCTATTCGTGCTTCTTACTACAACTTACTGATATTCTCTTCGACATGCAAAGTGTGTCTGTTCCAAATTAGCACGTGCCAACTCACACCCCAAAGGTTCCAATAACCATGGCATGTAACAGAATACTCTAAACCTTAGCCAACTGAGACAGTGGTAAACCATTCTCATCTCACACAGTTCTGTGAGCCACAAATCAGGGAGTCAGTTACCTGTCCTTGTCTTAGCGTCTCTGGTGATGTCAGGCAGAATATCAAAAGTGTGCTCACCTTCAGGTTTGAATGGTGCTGGACGACCTCCATCATCCAAAATGGCGTACTTGATCATCTGGCTGCGGACAACAGGCTATGGCCCTCATTTCACACACCTCCCCATAAAGCTGTGCAAGTGTTTTTTCGGGGCAGATGCTGAATTTCCCCCAGAATAAGGGATGCATGAAGCTAAAAATCACGTGAAGCACCTCTTCGTGACTTTAGCCCAAAGATATATGTGGCTGTATTCTAATATCTCATGGATTACCCAGATCAGATATATTATTGAAAAGGACTATTGCAGGTCCTGGGGAGCCCATTTGGTGACTGATACCATAGAACTTAAAGTACCAGGCTCAAAGTCCAGAAGTGAATGGGCTGCTTCGGATCTGAATGTGCATGAATTCAATGTGAAGTTTTCAGGAGAGAAACTCTTGAACAGCAACTTATTTTTTAATTTTTAAATTATTTTTATTGAGTTATTCATTTTTCTCCACTCCCTTTCCTTCCTTCCTTCTCCTCTTCTACCCTCTCCCATGATCCCTATGCTCCCAATTTACTCAGGAGATTTTGTCTTTTTCTCCTTCCTATGTAGATCTATGTATGTCTCTCTTAGGGTCCCCTTTGTTGTCTAGGTTCTCTGGGGTTGTGACCTGTTAGGCTGGTTTTTCTTTGCTTTATGTCTAAAAGCCACTTACAAGTGAATACAAATTATATTTGTCTTTCTGGCTCTGGGTTACCTCACTCAATATGGTTTTTTTCTAGATCCATCCATTTGCCTGGAAATTTCAAGATGTCATTATTTTTTATCTCTGTGTAGTACTTCATTGTGTAAATTACCATATTTTCTTAATCCAGTCTTCAGTTGAGGGGCATCTAGGTTGTTTCCAGGTTCTTGCTATTCCAAATAATGCTGCTATGCACATAGTTGAGCATATGATCTTGTGGGATGATTGAGCGTCTTTTGGGTATATACCCAACAGCGATATTGCTGGGTCTTGAGGTAGAGTGTTTCCTAATTGTGAACAGCAACTTTTAAGCTCTATTCAACATTCAGATAGAGAAAGCTTATCTACAAAACACTATCCCACACATAGAGAAAAAATAAGAAACACGGGTCTCAGACTGAGAGCATGTTGAAATCCAAATGATCACTCATCAGAATTCCAACCCCAAGGACAAGAAACAGTCCTTGATTGCAGGCCAGTTCTTTTCCTCTTGAGAGGCCTCTGTGTTCTCTTAGCTCTTCACTCAGCTCTCTGAGCTCCTTGTCCAGCTTTCTTAACGTCCCTTCCGTTTCCAAAGGAAGTGGCTCTTCAGGTGTATGCTAAGATTTCTCCAAAAGCAGTGTTTCCTGAGGAAACACTGCTGAGAACTGACAAATGGGATTATGGGAAACTCAAAAGCTGCTGCACAGTGGAGGAAACAATCAGAGCCAGCCTTACAGAATGGGAAAACGTCCTTGGCCAACCACACGCCAGACAGGGGGTTATTAATATCCAGGCTATACAAAGAGCTGCAAAAATTAAACTCCAAAAATCCAAGTCATCTTACAACTAATGAACTGAATAATCCATTCTCAAAAATAGAAATGCAACAATAAATAAATCCTTGAAAAAGTGTTTATCATCCTTTAATTGGCACCAGAAGCCAATTAAAAGTGCCTGGAGAGCTGAACTCTGCCCTGTCAGAATGGTTATCACAAGGAAACAAATGACAACAAACTCTGCTGAGGATGTAGCGAAAGAGGAGTTCTTACTCATTGCAGTGGGGATGTGAAGCTCTGTGGCCACTGTACAAGTCAGAATGGAGACTAATCAGAAAACTAAAAACAGGACTATCATATGACCTTGCCATGCTGCTCTTGGGTATATACTTGAAGGACTGACTCTATAGGTGTATCCCACAAATGCACCTGAACATCTGTGTTTGTTACTGAACTATTCCCCATGATCAAGAAACAGAACCGACTGAACTATTAGTCAAAAGGTGAATGGATAAAGGTCCATATATACAATGGAATTTTATGCAGCCAAAAAGAAAAGCAAAATCATGACATTTGTGGGAAGATGGACTGGAACTAGAAATCACCGAGTTAAGTGAAATAAGCCAGGCTTAGAAAGACAAATGCTTCATCTTTCCTCTCATTATGTAGAACCTGGATTTAAATATATACATATATATTTGTATATATATATTATGCATCGACATGTGTATATATACATGTACTATGTGTTTGCATATTTATATGTGTATATAATTTATATAAGTATGTTTGTATGTTTTAGGCCATGATCCCAGATAGGGAATCATGAGAGAGGAGGAGGAGATCTTAAGAGAGACAGGAAATAAAGTAATAGCATCCATGTGATTAGAAAACAGAATGGAGAAATAACTGGGGATGGAATGGATGAAGTGGAGAAGACGGAAGTGAAGGAAGGGCACGGGGAAGATAGCAGGAAGGGATAAATGATATCTTCGCATGAAGGTGTCAGGAAACCCATTGCAATTCTACAGTTTTATGTAGCTGCTTCTTTTGGTGGTTTTTGGCAGGCTCATTCACACCCATGCATTCTGCCAGGAAACTGACTGACTGGAAGGTCTCAGATGGCCTTACTTGCGTATTCAGCATTTGGCACCAGCTGTCAGCTAAGAACAAGTTAATTTTTCTCAATTTGGGGAGATTGTGTCTCCAAGAGATACTTGGCAATGTGTAAATAGTTTTGATTGTCACAGCTTTGTGGAGGTTATTGCATCCAATAATTAGAGGCCAGAGATGTCTATGAGCATGCCGTATTAGACAGACCAGTCTCCTTCATCAGTAAGATGCCTAGCCTAGAATGTCAATAGTGGCGAGAAGCCCAGGGACATGTAAGTTTACACGAAATAGCTTCTTTAGTCTTTACAGTAACCATCACAGACGAGTGACACTCTTGCTATCTGTAAGTGAGTGAGTGCCACTGTGAGGCAATAAGTCACCAACAAGATCACACAGTGGTAAAGGGAGGAGTTGGGCCTAAGTGTGCACATATACGGCCTTTTAAATAACATGATGGAGCTATACATTCCACTTAGAATGCTCACCTTCCCAGAAGATCTGACTTTCCAAATACCAAAACCACACCCAGGGAACAGTCTAAAGTTTCCACTGTTTCTTGCCTTAGACAAATTCCCCGAAAACAGAGCTCAATGCAAGGATTCAGTGTAGATGCTTTTTGGAGGAGGTACAAGCCTGTGGCTGCAAAACTGTGCAGAAAGGAAGTGATGCTGAGGACAACGGGAAGCAGTGCAAGGTGACTTGGTCCCTAGGGACATCTGGCCAGATGGGTGAACCTTTCCAAATGGGCTGCTGCTGTGGATGGTACTCTCTGAGTTAGATGGCTGGAAGGAAGAAGGAAGAAAGAACAGATCACGTGTTTCACTGTGCAGCACTTACCTTCCTGAGACTCGCCTGTTCACACTCGAGGGGTCTATAACCTGTTCCTGTAGCAGGGACTTTGGAAGCCATACATCAGCTACAACTTGGTCTTCATAGTCTAAGGGTATTGTGGCCTTGGCAGAAGATTCAAGAAAGCACTAACCGGTAAACTTCTTGATCTTCTGCAGCCACCCAACTACGAAAGCTCTGAATTCATTGATACTATATAGTTAAACGGTTTTCCTCATGATAAATTGTCCTTCACAGAAAGAACTTCTTGAATAACGGGTAAATACTAAAAACCAAAGCCTTTATTATGAGAAGGCTGAAGATCAGAGGAGAGACTGAAGCCAAGGTATAGTGGCACACACCTAAAATGCCACCACTGGGAGGTTGCAGCAGCACAGTAAGTACTGGGCTACACAGTGAGTACAAGGCAAGCCTGGGGGGGTGTGGGAAGACCAAATGATCCCCTGTTCTGCCTCAAGACATTGGTGCCAATATTTGGGGAAAATAAACCCCTCTTTACCTCCGGAGTCATCTTTTCTCCAGAACCATTGGCCCCAGACTTTTCAAACTTTACTCATGTGAAGATAGTCCACATCAGCTCAAGAATTGATTGCCCAATCCCTTGTTAAAATAGCACTGCAAGTGGAGTTCCAGGAAACAAACGTGATGATTCAGATGCAAGCGTGCATCGGCGAGAACAGGACCCGTCTGTGCCCCATCGGGTCAGTGCACTCCTAATAAGCTAGCGAGGGACCACATTTGCTAGTTGGCAGGCACTGAACACCATTGTCTCATCCTGTCCATTAAAGCTCTTCAGATGGTTTCACAAGCTGTAACACAGTCTTCTCTCCCCATCCTGTCCTCCCCTTGATTACTTGGACTCAACTCACACACTTAACTTCATTTGATTTATTCTGAGATGACACAGTTCTCAGGGCTTACCGCATGCATTTCTGGGTATGCCACGTGCCCACTGCTGATTGTAGAACACAAATAGTAAATGCTGCTAGCTAGAGGGGTCGGGAGCCTAGATAATGGCAGCAAGCGAAAAGTGGTCAGGTGGTGTAGGAGGGTCTTCTATTTGTGTATTGCCCTCATTGGTTAAATAAAGAAAACTGCCTTGGCCTTTTGATAGGGCAGCCCTTAGGTGGGCGGAGTAGATAGAACGGAATGCTGTGAGAGAGAAGGCAGTGTGGGAGACGCCATGCTTCTCCAGCACAAGATGGACACTGGTTAGACTCATGCCGGTAAGCCACAACTCAACTGGCGATACACATTAATAGAGATGGGCTAAAATAATATGTGAGAGTTAGCCAATAAGGGGCTGGAGATAATGGGCCAGGCAGTATTTAAATGAGTACAGTTTCCGTGTAATTATTTCGAGTACGCACCAGAAGCCGGGTGGGACAGAACAAGGGGCCCTGCGCCGGGAACCAGGCGCCCAGAGCCCGCACGCCTCTTGCAACAGTCAGGTAGAATCCAAATATGTGAGGCGGGAACACTGGTGAACTGGGAATTCAGAAGACAGCTTTTCTTAGTTTGACCTAACTACTGCCATGCAAAAATGAAGCCCAGAGTTGAAAGGTCTTCTGGCTTAAAAAAAAAAAAAGTTGAAAATCTGTGTATTTACTGGATATACTCCATCTTTTAAATGTTGGCCCCCAATTCACAAAATTCTAACGTATACTATTAGCCAAAAACAAAGACATCTGCAGTCTGGGTTCAGCCCACGGTGGGCTTCAAGTTTGCAAGCTTCCCCTGTGGGGATCGAGGACTTGCTCAGCACTGGTTTTAATTGAGACAAAAATGTAAAATGACTTGTGTTATCTTGGATTTAAAATCATAACATTTATTTTCAATACTCCCCTCTTAATCACAGGCTTGAGCCTTTTAAAGCCAAAAGAATCTTCAGGGTTACACTGTTTATTTAGTCTTTTTGTTTTACAGAGAAGGAATGTATGGTTCAGAAATAAGAAGTCAGTTGATCTCAAATAAATTTTTGAAAGAACAAATTTAAAGACTCAGATTTTTGGAAACAAAAGGAGCCACACTGGCCTACTAGTTCAGGGTTTCTCTATGAGCACTGCTGCTGCTTTAGAATAATTCTTGATTAGGGGTGTGCATTTGTTATTTTTCTCATTGCTGTGGCCAAACACCTAACAGGAAACCACTTGAGAGAGGAAAGGATTATCGGGCTCACAGTCTGAAGGATTCCAATCCATCATGGCCAGGACAACATGGAAACAGGTGGGTTCATGGCGGCAGCAGCTGGCAGCGGGGGCTCCTCATTCCCTTACGTTTCCACGGGAAAGGATGCAGACAGACAAGGGGCAATGCTGGAGCTCAGCTGGCTTTGTCGTTTTCCCTTTCTGTAGTCTAAGATGCTAACCCCAGCTTGTGGGATGCTGCCGCCCACATGAAGGGGGCATTTCCTCTGCTCAGTTAACCCTCTGGAAAAGGCTCTGGCAGACATATCCTGCTGTGGGTCACACTAGTGCCTAATCAAACTGACAGTTAACATTAACTACAACATGGTGGCTGTTGGACACACTGTGGGATGTTCAGCCACATCTCTGGTTTCTGTACCCTGGATTCCTATACCCAGTCCTGCAGTCATGAGTGCCCCTAAAGGACAAAATCACCAATGTCCTCGGAAACCAATGGTGCCCACTGGCTTTATCCAGTCCCTTCATGTGGTAGATGAGGAAAACTAGACTCAGAAAATTGAAGAATATTTCCCTCATGATCACTGAAAAACAGAACTATTGGCATGGGTTAGGCCAGGACTCAACTCCCTTAACTCTTGGTACAGTGTTTTCTTTACCAAGCCTAAGTGTTTTTCTTCGTATTATTCATTTTGTTTATATTCATTATCATTGTGTGCATGTATGGGGTGTGTGTGTGTGCGTGTGTGTGTGTGTGTGTGTGTGTGTGTGTGTGTGTGTGTGTAATAGTGCAGGTGTGGGCTTGCATGTGGAGATCTGAGAAGTTGCAGGAGTCAATTCCCAACTTCTCCCATGCAAATTCTAGGTGTCAAATCCAGCCGTTAGGCTCACATAGCAAACAGTTTTACGCACTGAGCCATCGCCCCAGTCCTCAAGCCTGAAGATTTTAAGCACAAGTCTTCAAATAACTGAGCTGTCTAAAACTGTGTGGCTCATATGGAGTGACTGCATGGCCAATGACAAGAGACACAGAGCCTAAGACTGAAAGATTAGGGATCAGTTCTCAGCCCATCAACTTACTAACTTTGTACACTGACCAAGTGAACCTTCCAGGTCTTTGTTTATCACTTTACATGAAAATTAGATTGTAAAAACTAAATAGTGCTTACCACATAATAGTGAATTGCTGTGCTGTTACTATGATTGCTATTATAATTAGTGGTATCTGGGATCAGTAAACTATATCTCAAATATAATCTGGCCTGCTTATTTCTAAAGCCTACGGGCAGAGAATGACTTTTAGACTTTCAAATGGCAAAAATAGCACTACTGTTGTGACACATGAAAATCTTGTACAATTCAAAGATCAGTGCCTATAAGTAAAAATCATTAATTCTTTAACTAGACCTTTAATCTCTATGAAGAAAAATAGTTAAAATTTGCATAGTGCCCTCTGGTGTGCGGGAGGTAATATAGCAAATAAATTCTTTAGTTGTTTCTGATGCCACTTGAGTACCTGTAACCATTGTATTTAAGATATTTCCCAGGGTCTGTGTACACTGAGGCTTTTCCAAAAAAACATAGGCTCCTGAGTCATCCAAGGGACATGAAAACCTTTTACTTTTTATAGACATCCTTTCTTAAATAAATCTCATTGTAAAATTGGTTCTTAGAGGTGTTCTTTCAGAATCTGGGATATTTATCAAAAAGAAAGGAAATGGCTTGCTCAGTGTTAAGCCAACTGCATATTTTAAGTGCTCCACAATTTGGACAGGACAATCAAGAGGGATATCCTGGAAAGGAAAAAACAGATAAGAACAAGCCGCTAAGATTAAAATTTAAGGGATGTTATCATGACACTTTTTTAAAATACCTTGAGCATCTTGGTTATAATTTAACCTGACTATTGGCCAAAAGTTGAAATGTCCTAGTACCTGTTTACAACCTTCACTTTACCAGCAGTTAGATGTAGGCTTTCTACAGTTAATTTTCAGTTCAATGCAATCCATTATAGTGATTTTAAGCACATGCCCTGGGCATCAGAAGTACAAGGATAAACATTGCCTTTGCTTAAAATATTTCTAAGCAGCTCTGGTTCGGTCATTGAAGCTCTTGAATCAACTCCTTCTTTGAATATGAAAATCAGGCATTAGATTAAATACCCCATCCAGTTCACAAAAGTTTTATTGAGGGCCTTTGTTTACTCATACTCTATTCTTATAAAAATCCAAGTTAGCCATACATATTAGCAGACCACCAAGAACTGACCTGGGCTCTGCCATTGTGGTCATTCCATTCTTAAAGTGCACCTAACTCTCTGCCCTTTGAAGTAGCTCATGAGGTAAATGCTATGCAGGCGTTAGAAGGAAACCCACCAAGGTTTCCTGAATAAGGAAGAACAGAATTTACAAGAGAAGAAGCAACAGTGAGGCAAATTGAAGAGGATGAACTCGTTGGTGACCAGGTAGGCTGGGGATGGCATAAAGATAGACGAAAACACATCGGGAGCTACAGGTGAAGACCGAACCCAATAGAACTCGTGCTTTCCCCAGTGGATCCCTGATTCAAAACCCAATCCAAAAGGGATGGACAATTCTCAGTAAAATATCGATAATCTGATGGGCAAGAAGGAGGTAGGAACGTCTGGACTCTAGTTAGCGCCACATGTCAACTGAAAAGATTCATTCAGAAGGAGGTGGCAGAAATGAGGTCCGTGGTTCCCCAAGGGAAGGGGCTGGTGAGTACTCAGATGGAGCCAGACCAACAGCCAGCTGCTCTATTTTAGGAATTTGCTCTCAAACGGTGAGACTTATTATATTGGAATTATTCTCAGTTCTCATACATTCCTGGCAGAGGAACTTTGTGTGGCTTGTCAGTTCTGAGGAACTGGGAGCTCAGGCATCAGAGGGACAACAGTCAGTCACAGAGAGAGGGAGGAGGAGGAGGCCCTGTGAGGGAAAGCAGGGATGACAGCAGTGGAGTAGCTGTAGCCCTCCAGCAATGCCACCTTCCCCTTCCTCGCCCTCTAAGTTGCCATCTATAATGATAATGAGAGCCCCATCCCCTCTCCTGAGAGTTTGGCAACAGAAGCAGGATTCACACCCATTGTTTAATGCTGTTTTGGTTAAACCTGATTAAGTCCCAAACTGTCAGTCCCACTGCGGGAGGAACAGGACTAAGTTAGACCTGACTTCCTCAGGAAGGATCCCTCAACATTCAGATGCGGGAGGAAGCAAACCTGTGGATGCCTCTGCCCGACGCAATAACTACTTCTGCGTGTCCCATCATACACAAGTTAGATTCCATGGGCCCTCTGGAAACGCCTGTCCCACTGTGGCTGGTTTAAAGTACACCTGGCCTTTGCTAGTGGGCCCTCCTGCCCACTTCTCAGGACACTCTGGTTTCACTAAGTTTCCTGGCCTGCTGTGCCAAAGCTTTCCCTTCTCCCCACTCTCCCACACCTAGCCTCCAACCCACTCCTAGCTGTGGTGTGCTTGGGGGAAATTCAATCCATATGTTTCCTCTTGTTTCTTCAGAACGCATCCAGCCATTGTTTAAAGAGGGAGGCAACAGCCAAGAAGAGCCATGGGAGGCCTCTCTTGGCCTTCTAGTCCTTCATTAGGGAGCAGGGAAAAGAGGACTCTGCCAAGAGCAAACCTGAAACATTCCTGTGGGTTCAGTCCAATGACTGCACATCACGTTCACACACAAACATGACCCCGGGACTGTGGATGGGAGGCATTTGCTGTTCAAAGACTCCCGCGGAGGAAGAGGTGGTAAAATACCATCACCGCGGCCTTGCTTGGTGATGTCCACAGGGAAGCAGTTTACAGGAGGCTGTTCTCCTTATCTACCTATACCCACTCTGACAGTAGAAAGGCTTGCAAATGGCAACACACACTAATGGAGAATCAACGATTTCAGCTCTGTCCTAATCGTAGAAGAGACATCTTAGGCTCAGAGAGGGCAAGGGACCTGCCCACGGTCAATGAGATGACCGGGGTTTTGTGTGGAAACCAGGGCTTCTGATTTTACATCCACAGCCTTGACCCCTGTGTCACCTTACACAAATGCTCAGTGCCTAGTGCAGACTTTCTGGCTTGTTCTAGGCCAAACTGTTGAAGAATTTTATTTATCTGCTCTTCTAGAAACATCATGGCAGTTGAAAACCCATGATCTCATGACTAAAATATAACTAGGAAATCTTGAGGGTTTCAAAAGCAGTAATAAGAATCATAGTAAAAAATAAATTTATATTAATATATTATTTCATTAAGTATAAATTTTCTAGAAAGTAAGATCTTCATGAGGTTTTTTTTAAATTATATGTTTTTAATACAATTTCTTTGACACCTTATGCAGCCCATGTGCTCTGAAATGCTAGTTTTATGAAAATCAGTACAGTCCATATATTAGTTTCTCCTCCATTGCTATGAGAAAACACCATGACCGAGGCAAATCTGAGGAAGAAACAGCTCACCTTGGCTTATGGTTCCAGAAGGAGAAAAGCCATTGCGGCAGCGGGGAAGCATGGCGGCTGGAACAGAAAGCCGAGAGCTCACATCTTCCAAAGGGAAGCATGAAGCAAAGAGAAAAAATGGAAATGCCTTTACATTCTAAAAGTCTGCCCCTAGTGATATACTTCTTCTATCAACTCTACATCTCCTAATGCTTCCCAAACAGCACCACGAACTGGGGGCCAAGGGCTCAAATGCAAGAATCTGTGGGGGCCGCGTTCATCAAACCACTCCAGTACACTATCACCTACCTTTGCGCGATACTTCCCAGAGACCCTCTCAGCCTCAGCCCACCATGACTTCGAGGAAAATCTCCAGGCAGCAGGAAGACTGCGGCTGAGAAAGAGGGCAACAACAGGGTGCTTGAGGGCCATGGAGGACACGTAGCTCAAGGCTGGGTAGGAGGTAGAAGAGGAGAGTGTGGAGAAAGATAGAAGCTGAAGTCATAGCTCAATAAGCCCTCCTGATTACACTGGCTATGGAGCACGGTGACTTCAAAGTCAAGCTATGTAAACCCAAGTCCAAAATTCCAGGCTGCTAATCGGAGATGCTGCTGAACTTGTGACAGTTAACTATTCTAAGACCACCACCTACAAAAGGATAAACCTGAGATGACAATAGGCTTGAAGTATCTCACACACACGCTGACCAACACGCAGAAAATTCCATTTCTTACCTGTGACATGAAACCTATGAAGGCAGGTTGTTTGTCTGACTTTAACATGTCTGTTTTGACACCAGAGGTTATTTTTCTCTTGAGAACAGTACGTGGAGATCAAAATTACAAAAGCAGTAAGTCCGCAGGCTTGGCACCATTGAATACTTCAAAGGGAAAACTCCTTGTCTCAGCCAAGACGCCTGGCACCATTCTGTTTACATGGACCTTGCCTTGGGTGTAAGCAGAGCAAACACAGGTATCGGGACGCCATGGAGGTGGTGGAGATTGGTCTCTTAGCATGCTAGCCTGTGTGTACAGCTGCAGTCAATTAGACAAACCCAGAATTGTTTTGTTCTTTTGCTCCTGGAGAAAGAAGAATGGATGATGGGTTTTCTGCTTTCATCTTTCAGTATTTTGTTTTATTTTTACTTCTCATCATAATATTTAGATAGTATTTGTAGAAGGGAGAGCAATCATAATAAAGCGGTAATCAAACAAAGAGTTCTAAGGCACCGTCACCCAAACCTCCACCTCAGAAATGTTTCCCGTAGGCAGCAGGCAGCCGAGGGCATGGGAAAGTGTGTTTACAAGAAGAGGGGACTGAGCTGTGCCAGCCAGCACCTCTTCCAAAATTCTCCAGATGTCAGGTACAGTATAAGCAAGGGCTCCAAGGAACACTCAGATGTCCTGGATGCTTCTCAGGGCTGGACCCTGTTAAGATCACAAGGTGACTGAAAGCAAGGACACACCGTTCATAGCCAAGAGCAAAAGTTCATTGCTGAGGAGGCATAAACCTCTATCCCAGCACCCAGGAGGTTGATGCAGAAGCATCACAGCCTCAAGTCCCTAATGAGACCCCATCTTAAATAAAACTGAAGAAAAATCTCAGTTAAAGAAGACAAATATGATGACAATGCAATATTTTAAAATAAAAAATTAATATTAAAACCTTGTGCTGCACAGAATATCAAAAGTAAAGCATCCTACTGTGAGTTCATGTGTGTAACTGACTGTGTCCAGAAAATGCATTTTCTTGTAGTCACCCACCACCTCTGGCTCTTGTACTGTCTCCATCCCTTCTTAGACGATGATCTCGGAGACTTGTGAGGAGATGTGTAATAGAGATGTTCATCTACAGCTGACAATTCCACAGTCCCTTATTCTCTGCTCCCGGACCAGTTATGCCACCATCTACTGCAAAAGATGCTCTTTGAAGAGAGCTGAGAGATGCCTTAACTTAGAGTCCTTAGGAATGACTTTAACACGATGGCAATTTAGCAGAACAATCACAATAGGTTTTCCACCAGGGTTTGTTATCTGTCTAACTACTGGTTCTTGGCCTCAGTAATGGGGCCAGGCATAGGTTTTATCTTGTGGAGCAGGCCTTATGTCCAATCAGAAAGTGGCTGATATCCCCATGACATGCATGCGACTCCTGCACCAGCAGAAATGCTTTGCCAAGCTTGCTGTCATTGTAGCTCTCTGCGCTCACAGCTGCGGAAGGCGAATTATTGCTTTTCTCCTTTGACATCATGCAGAGAACCTTCTAGCAGTGACATCTACCCAGTGTGGATGGAGCTTCCAGATCAGTACCAGGCTGATTTCTCCACATTTTATAACTTAAGGATATGGTGTCTTCGGCAATGGAGTTTTAACCATCAAGTTCTGGGCGACAACCAAGGCACTGGCAAGGGTCTGTACCGTTTGGGAGTCAATGGGACATCAGGACCTCAGCGGTCAACAACCCCCCCCAAAAAACATATCCTATTCCTAGCACTTGGTTTTTCTCTTGTAAGCCTGTAGTATCTAGTAGATTCATTATTGTTCCATTATAGGGTAATTACATTTAAGTTCTTATATATGTGCACCTATATGACTTAGGAAGTTTCTACAATAATAAGTTTCCTTTTTTGAGAAGTCTTCAGTGTTAGTTATCCTTCCTCATATTCCCCCCCTCAACCCCGACCTCCCATATCCCATGCCAATCTAACCCTTCCTGTTCCATTATTTGCATTTAACCCTTTATGCCACTATATGCCCAAGACCTGTACAAGCTCAAGGTCGGCAAAATCCCAGCCTGGAGACGGGGCAGACACGAAGTGCCACCACAGCTGAAGAGCTAATGGTCATTGACAGATGCTGGGAAAGGGAGAATAGGTCTTCTTTAAGAATGTGGCCCCTGACAAGCTGACCATGCTCCTGTGAAAGGCCACACACCCAGGAGTCTATGGGAAGCACCAACTATACCTGGTGGCTTTTTTTTTTTTTAGGAAAAAACAAAGTTGGGTGGGTAGGGCAGGGGGTTTTCATATGAAAGGAGTTGAGAGAGGGGGCTAAATATGATCAAAGTACATTGAAATCCTCACTGTGTGCTACAGGAGCAACTGGCCCGGCAAAGCGTGTGCAATGGTGGAATAGTGGCAGGAAGGTCTTGGGACTAACTATCTACTTTCTGATTGGATCGAAAGCCCATTCGACAAGATAAAAACCCATATCTGGCACGATTATCTAAGAACTTATGGTTAGAGAGATAAGAAACCCTAGGAGAGGATCTACCACTATTTTCTGTAAGTGGAGATCGTTTTAAACCAACTCCTAATGACTAATCATTATACCCTTAGATTACGATATCTCAACCGAAGCTCTGTTTGCAGTAGATGGTGATCTACAGAGAAGAGCACCTTGACAAGGTGCAAAGACTAAGGGACTGCAGAATGTCAAGCCCTAAAGGGAAAAGCATACACCACACACATACCCCTCCTCTAGAGGCTTGGGGATCCTTGCAGAAAATGGCGCAGAAAGAGAGTAAGAGCCAGAGGCAGCAGGTGACCACAAGGAAACAGTGTCTTCTAGAAACAGCAGGGCAATTGTGTATATGAACTTGGAGCAGTTGTGAGGACGCATGAGACCTGCGCAGGCCCAACTGAGCCAGACCGATCCCAGCACAGACAGAGAAATCGGGCACAGAGTTTTTCCCGCAGCCAGGAAGTTATCGGCGGTTGTTAGCTGCCATGAAAATAAGGATCAAGTTTTTGCAAAGAGCACATCGCTGAGTAAGCTAGCCATACTCCAGTGGAAAGCCACACACTGAAGAACATTTGGACATCATAAATTGACCTTGATGGAAGAGAGAGAGAGAGAGAGAGAGAGAGAGGTGTGAATAGGGTGATTCTAGGAAGAGTTGGGGGAGGAAACGTGAAGACAATAAAAACATGTTGTATGAAGTTCTCAGAGAACTAATAAAAATAGCAAGACTGACATGTTGTCAGTTAAATACGCACTAAGATTGCATAGTACTTTAGGAAGTACAGTTAGCACTGAGGAAGGCAGTAATGATACTTTAGTCATGAAAGCAAGGTTAGCACCGAGTCTAGAAAACAGCAGGTGGAGTAAATAGCAAGGAAAAATAAGTAGGAAGTAGAAGATGTATGGACCAAAAATATGAAAATAACTGTACATATTTCAAATACATTCTTTAAAGAATGTGACTGATTACCTTTTGAAATAAAAATCCCTTGCTTTGAAATTTGGAAATACGATTGAGAGTCACAAAATATTCATTTCCTTTGACTTGATCTCTCAGTCTAATCAGCACAATGACCCACTTAAGAGGTCATAGCCAAATGTGCCACTAAATACTTACAGGAATTTGTTGTAAGTACAGTCAAAATGCGGGAAAGAGTCAATTGTAATAGAGAAAAATCTTAAACAAGTCTCAAAGGAACACTATCCAGTCATTTAAAATAATGATTATGATGCCCAAGCAATTAAAATGATTAATGGACTATTTAAGGTGAAAAATAGGATATAGTTTACACACCACACCCAAGAGTATATGAGCAGCAATAATTAGAGTCAGTAGCCACATTGAATACATTCATAATTTAAAAGTAGACAATAATATTATTATAGAAATTGTCCAATAAAATAATGTTTTAGTTAGCTAAAATAAATAGGAACACAAAATTTGGTGGGTGTGGAATAGGGGATGGATCTGGGAAGAGACAGGGAGGGATGGACATGATTAGACAACAATGCATGAAATTCTCAAAGATTAATAAAACAGAAAAATTGCCTTGCAGTTATGAAAATAAATAAATAAAATGGGAAAATATATGCACTATACTAACAAACATTTATATACGAACTGCATATGAAAGACAACAGTAAACATATCAAAATTCCAATAATTTTAATTTTAAATGAAAATCCTTTTCCCTTCCTTCTTTCCCCTTTTCTTTCTTCCTTGCTTGCTTCCTTTTCTTCCTTCCCTTTTCCCTCACTTCCCTTTTCCTTCCTTCCTCCCTGCCTTTTTTCTTGGTTTTAGGCATTGTGTGGCCTACTGTATTTTTCAAGGTCTCGACAGGAAACGTGGCACAATCAAGGGTATGGCTGGAGAAGTAATGAATTACAGGGAGGTCTCAGAAGGGCAAGTTAAGGGAAGCAGCGAAAGATGCTTAAATATCGGGTCTCCAACAGCTGGAGACTTCAGGTTTTCAGAACCAAAAGAGAGACAGGAGGGAGCAGGAGAAGAACAGGGCACCTCCTCTCTGAGCACAGGACAAAGGTGCTCAGAGAGGAGGAGCCAAGAGGAGCCAGGATCACCATAGAGCTGCAGTGAGGGAAGGGGAAAGAGGAGAAGCCAGCTTCCCAGAACTGGAGTGTGGGATGGGCAAAGAGGGGGAGCCAACTCCACAGAGCTGCAGTGAGGAATGGGGAAAGATAGCCATAACTTCCTCTTCACTCCTAATCTCCTGCCAGTCACTCCCATTGGCTAAACACCGCTGAACACCATAGGATACAAACACAGTCTCTTAAAGCCACCCTCACTGGACACAGGGGAAAAGGAGGAAGATTGGATCTGAAAGGTGAGCAGAAAATCGCTTAAAGCCATTGGTATTTTATTTCTAGCCTGTAACAAAATGCATATTTAAAAAGTAAATTGAGAGGAGCCTTGGTAGTGCCGTAGGTAGCGCATCAGCTTCCGAACAGTGAACTGAGTCAAACCAGAGCTCATCTCCTTCAGTCGTGAAATGCAATTTAAATAAAATTCAGACATGCAATACTGCTGGCATAGCACCCAAGGTGAGGCCTGGACCCAATGCCAAACAAAGTGCCCAGGGCACACATCTTCATGTTGTCAGTGTGTGTGTGTGTGTGGTGTAGTGTGTGGTATGTGTGTATGGTTTGTGGTGTTTATGTGTGTGTGTGTGCGTGTGGTGTGGTATGTGGTGTGTGTTCATTTAGCATGGTTTCTTTCATGTAAGTGTGCTGTTTGGGAAGTGCTCTGACTGAGAGTCTCCTTTGCACTGAGTTGCAGTGTGTGGGTTTCCTGCCCCAGGGTTCACTAGGGCACTCCAAACCGAGGACAGGATGCTAAGTATGGATACCTACAACGGGCCCTGCTGCCAGCTTTGGCTGGACCTGTGGTTTGACTTCCCCGGCTTTCCTGCTGTTTCATTGTGTCCTTTGACAGGCAGCTGAGAGAGTCGGTTCTAGCCCAACCCAGTCACTCCACTCCCTACTTGCCTAGGTTTCCTTAGATAATAAATTAGGCTGCAGCGGCTTGTAGAACAGCTCTTGCCGAAGAAGGCGACAGGTCTGAGAGCGTGGAATGGACTGCCGTGGATACCCAGGCAAGTGGGTGGACGCTTCTGGTTATCATAAATGGGGTAATTAGAACCTTGCACATAATGTTGGGTTCGGGAAAGTTGAGAATCAAAGGAAATTAAAAATAAGTGGAAATATGAATGGTCTACTCCTAGGAAAACACACACGTATGCCCATATATAACCACGCCACACACCCACCCACACCCCCCCCACACACACACTCCCACCCCTCTACACACACATTTGTTTTCTCTACTAAGAAACAGATTAAATAAAAATATGTGCCAATGTTGTGAGGCATACTTGAATAATTTAGTTTTTGTCTATTTGCTTTCCATTCCAACTTTCATAGATGTTTAGCAAATGCCTTCTATACTCCCAGACACTCACTCAGCACTGTATCGATAATGGTGAAAACGCCAGAAGGAAGCATTCCTCCCCCAGGACGTCTTTATTCCAGTGAGGGAAACAAACATGAGAAAAACCAACTGACCAATCAATCAATCAATCCATATAAATTCTAATAGATGCTATAAAGAAAATGAAGAGACTCTCCCATATACCCTTCTTTCTCTTTCAAACTCATGGCTGCTTTTTCATTAGTTGTTGTATGTATGTGTGTATATATATGTATATGCATATACACATATATTCCCAAATACATAAATACAGCCTGCTTAGTCTTTGCAATATTATTGGTTTGGGAGGGACTGTTTATTGTGATTTGGAAGTTGCTTTGAGAAGCTCTCCATCTGACAGACAGAGAAAACTTTATATGCAATGCAAGTACTTCCATTTTGCCCTTGAGGAATGCACAAAGGACTACTGAAAAATGCAGAAAGAAAGTTGTCTGTCAGTCTGCAGAGTTGGAGCTGACACCTGAAAGACAATGAACAAGTTGTGAACGCTGTGAACCGCAGTCATGACGGCAAGACACACCCACTGGTGCAAAAGTGGCAGAGCGTTGTGGGAGCAACCAGCGGTCTTCTGAGATTAGGCTCACTTTATAGGAAGAAATATAAGCTTGGTACTGCAAATCTGGCCCCAAACCCATGTTTGGGGAATTTCTATGCCCCAGGAGTGAGTCTACTATAGTTATTTTGCTAAATGGACAGTCTAACAAACTGCCTTCTAAATTCATACCTCTGTACCAATACATTAGTGTAACACTCGAGTGTCATCAGAGAAGTCTCTGCACAGTGGGTGATAGTTAAGGCAAAAATCTCCCAGCTGGCCAAAGTCTTGAGAATAAGAGACTGTGGAGTGCTCAGCTACAACGACACATCTACATCATACCATCTCCAAACCTCAGGGACTATGGAAGAAAACGGGTTGAAGGGTTGGAAGAGCCAGCAATAAGAGAGAGCCAGAGTGTGTGGGGGGGGGGTCTCCTTGATATGATGCAATCACTGCACGTGTGAACTCACAGCAGATGTGGTGGCTTGCACAAGTAAAGCCCTTACCCCTAACTGAGGAGCTATGGACACATAGATGGCTTCTAAGGGAGGAAGAGTCAATTGTCCTAAGGCTGTGGCTCCTGGCAGGTCAACCATACTCCAGTGGATGAGTCTGATGCACAGCAGCATACAGGCAGCACAAATTGGAGTTGACAGGTTATCAAATGTGGAAAACAAAGAGGACAGAAAGTTGGAGGATCAATGAGGAGGTGGGAGTGGGTCTGGGAGGAGTCACAGGAGGAGTTGGGGGTGAATACGACAGTTAATATGGTAAACTCAAGATCCATCTCAAAATTGTATTGCATAATTTTAAAATTCTCAAATAATTAACAAAAATATTTACTTTTAACAAATAATAAAAAGGAAAAGAAATGGAAGGAAGGTCTTCTAGGAAGAGGATCAGTGTTTAAAATGGGACGGTTAAAAAGTAGCTAAAGGCATGCTTCAAAACTCACTGATGACGCTTACACTATAGTCACCAGCCGGTCCACAGCCAGGACCCTATGGGCACATATCATTCCTCATTGGCTAAGGAGAATGATTGACATCAGCTCCCCTGCTTTTTTCTCATGCACGCGAGATGTGTATAAAGCAACTAAGACTTCTTCCTCAAGCTTACAAGAAAGAAAGAAAGAAAGAAAGAAAGGTAATAATTTGTATGGCTAGCTGGTTTTTGTCTTTTATCTTTTTTCTTCATTGTATTCCTATGAGCTTGAAAGTAACAGTGTTTTGGGAAATTTCCCTTCTGCATTTGTCTCCGCACCCCCCCTCCCCCGCAGCCACTAGCACAGGACCTAGCACAAAGAGGTGCTTGGCCAAAGGTCACTAAACCCTAAGAATCAGCAGTACATCCATGGCAGGACACACAGGTAAATAAAGCAAAGTTTTACCCTCCTGATAGTCATAGGCATAAATCTGAAAGAATAAAAATAAATGCGTACATGCTTGTATGTTGTTTGATAAATGTGTCTAAATAAATATGTATAGTCCTCCCTCCAAATCAGAAGTTAACAGACTGCAACCAAACCCACATGTTTTCCGATCTATAAGCATTTGCAGGCTTGAAATCTCCAAAGCAGAAACCTGAGGGCACAAAAGCAGATTCAAGTACAGTCTGTGCAGTGCCTTGAAGTGACCCATAAATACTCACCGAGCCTTTCCCCAGCCCTACACCTAGTCATAAATCCCCATTTCTTTTCAAGAAGTTCTACATTTGATCAACGGTGCCGGGTGATGTTTAAACCAGGCCATTTGGAATATTCGATTTTCATGCGTAGTCTTAAGATTTTAATTTCCACTCTGCAAACTGGCTCAGATTTTCCCTGTCCTGAAATAAATCAGGATTTCTGAGACATGAAAGCGGGCTCCAAGCACAGAGGGGCTTTCTGAGTGTTCAGCCTGCTTGCACTACGGGCAGGCCAGTCATGCTTACAAATGACTTACCTCTCACCTCATCCCAGCCCCGGGGAGAGGCCTGGAAAACTGGCAGCTAACGTGGTGAGAGAAAAATGCCCAGCACTCAGGTTCAATCTGTCAAAAAGAGGCTGGAACCACTCATCAAGGGAGAGGGGAATAAACCCCAAGATGCTGTGAAACATTTGCTCGAGCAATCTGAAATTAATTGGTCCCTTACTCAATCTCCCCTTCTTCAAGCCTTCCCAGTGGCCATGTGCTCCAAATGGGTAGCCAGCCCCCAACGGGTAGATTGGTTTGCATATAACACTGACAGTATGTCACACACAGAACATGTTGGAGCAGTCTTTGGAGTTCTGTAGCCAATTGCCTGGTTGAGAAAGGTAAAGCAGTAAAGAGATCTATAGCTGACAGCAGAGAAGAACAGAGTTCTCCACGCTGTTATGCTCAAGCTACAGGACTTTAGAGTAGTTAGGCATCTCAACCAAACTGAAATTTACAACTTTGTTTTATCTGATTAAAGGGAGGGAAATGTCTTCTTACTGGGTAATGTGAGTAAGTTCACGCTGGGAACTGGACTAACCGAACACAAACACAGGTAGGAAATTATCATCATACAAGACTCAATAAGTGCTCCCTGGATTGTATCCATAATAAATAAATATTAAAAGAACAAGTCCCTGAATCCAATCGATGACAGACATCCCCTCAGCTCCCATCAGTCTTCACATGACTTACTGGATGGAATCCTAACAGCATCCATTCACCAAACTAAAGACTGATTCTAATGCTATAAAGACTGATTCTAATGCTATAAAGACTGATTCTAATGCTATAAAGACTGATTCTAATGCTATAGGCAAGGCTCTAGTGTGCCAGGGACTTCCTCCCACAATTAAGTGTTATTTCATCAAAAATCCATTGTGCTTATCCTCAGATTCTCTCTAGTTGTATTTCTGAATGTAATTATAAACTTTAATTAAATATCACACAATTCAATAATATTGATGTGTAATTGTGTATCTTAACTAAAATAATGATACAAGAAAATTTATATTTGTAATATACATAGAAATACAATTGATATAACTTTAGCTAAGTGATACATTTTGGCAAACTGGTGTGAGTAAGGTCACTGTAAAACACTGGAGGAATCTTTATAAAAGTTTAGAAGGTTTCTATCTTTGGTTATTTGCCCAAACATTTTTTTTAAAATTAAGCAACTTGTGAGCACAACTATTTAAGAGAGGCATTTGGCTTTCAACTAGGAAAGCAGTCATAGGGTAGGAAACAATATGAATAAATCTGGAGGACAATGTGCTAAATGAGTTATAAGAGTTAATAAGAAGCCTAAGCTAATGGGCCAATCAGTTTATAACTAATGTAGACCTCTATGTGATTTCTTTGGGACTTAACGATTGTGGGAACTGGGCAGGACAGAAACCCTGACAACACCCCCCTGCTTGTGGATAGATGATAATAGCAGTTATAAATTATAATAAACTCAAAGAACAGAGTCACTGTGCCAGGTGCTATCTAAAATGTTTTAGCCATATCAACTTATTTTTCACAACATGCTGATGAGAGGGACGTTCATAATCATCTTCCTCTGGCAGAAAGCCAACCTGAGATCAGAGGAACTAGAGAAGTTTCTCAAGGTTTCACAACTGGTAGGTACTAACTCTGGACTGGTACCTAGGCCAGTCTCAATTAGCAGTTTAAACCTAACCAAGACAGCCCACCCACACTCATTAGCAAGCTCAATGCTTGGCATTAAGTGACTCAAACATAAGGTATCTCAGTGTTTACAGTCTTTCGGGAAAGACAGACGTATGCACCAACACTATAGACCAGTAATCAGGTGGCATCTTAGAGATAAATGAGATCTAAGCATGGGTGGTGTGGACCAATCAGGACACGTGAGTCTCAAAGGAGGTGACTCGTTCTGAAATGGTGAACACAAGTTCGCCAGGCAAGGGAGAGAAAAGAAGACATAAAATCCTTCCTAAGAAATGCCAAGTTGCTGGGTGAGGGTAGTACACACCTTTAATCCCAGCACTTGGGAGGCAGAGGCAGATGGATCTCTGTGGGTTCGAGGCCAGCGTGGTCTATAGAGCTAGTTTCAGAACAGCCAGGGCTGTTATACAGAGAAACCTTGTCTCAAAAACAAAACAAAACAGCAAAACAAAAACAAAACAAAACAAAAAGGAAGCAAGTTACCGTGTTCCCCTGGAGCTGGGAATCTAGGCAGATCTAGTGGCAGAAGATGAAGAGATGAACCGTGGGGGTAGGAATGACTGACACAGTAGAAGTTTCCGAATCAGGCTAAGCAGTGAAGGGGAATAGAAAGCTAATGTTTCTTGGGATCCCTGTCCCAGAAAATATATGCTCTGAGGGACAATAGACCATGGAGAAAATGAGAGGATCTTGCTAGGATATATAAAAGTTCCGCTCAGGCAACATGGCAGACTTTGGGTGGCAAAGGGGGTGGACAAATTGAAAAGATGCACTTAAGAAACTTTCAGGATAACCCTGATGAATAAGGACAAGGACCAAAACCCAGAAGGCAGAAACGATTTAAAAAAAGTTCCAGAATCCCAAGATTCGCATGTTGTGGGGACTCACCTTAGCAAGGGGAACAACATCTACACATTAATCATTCAGGAGATAATGCAGTGGGGTCACCCCTACAAAAAGCCATTTCATCTTGGCTCTGCTGAATGAATCATATTTGCTTGAGAGGATAGTTGCCATTTTTATCCCTTATATTTATATCCACAAACTACATCTTTCCATGAAGGATTTGAGGTGTCTGGAAAGTCACCAAATGAAATGCAGCATCTGATGACAAGGGGCTTACTGAAGGAACTCTTGCGGTCATAAATCAGCCGCTCCTGTCAAGGAGACAGGTTCAAGCTGAAGATAGCAAGAAACATCCTCTATGGTAGCTCGGGACTCCAAGTGGCTCTCCCTCCCTCTATCCGGAGGCACAAAGGTTCCGACTGCATCCAGCTTGCTGGGCTGCCAGTTTGAGCCTTACCGTGGGAAAGTGAAGAGGTACTGAAACCGGGAATGAGTCTCAAATAGAACCTTCACACCCTTTCCTGGAGACACTTAAAATTACATAAGACATGTAAATAAGTCAAGATTTCCAAAGAGACAACATTTTAATCTAAAAATAGACGAAGCCCCAGGAAGGTGAAACTCTGAAGACCTTTGTGGTGTGTTTGGACCCGGCGGTTGTTTTCGTTGTTGCTTTTGGTTTTTACAGTCTTAATCTCATTCAACTCATCTTGCCTACAAAATGAAGTTGGGAAAGAATGGTCTCCATTTTACAGACAAAAGAGCTGAAATTCCGAGGTGAATGTCACTTCCTGAAGGTTATTCTACTCCTCGATTTCAGAAAAGCTGGTGTTAGAAAAATAGGAAGATCTCACATTTACAGTAACTGCCGGGTGCTGGGTTATGCTACTTCTAATTAAATTCTGATCCCACCCTACAGAGACATAGCAGTGACTTAGGGTTCAGAACATTAAAAGTTCTTATGAATGAATTTTAAAAAGCAGACTAATAAAAATATAAGCAAAAATTTAAAAGCGTTCCTTTTAAAAACAAAAGAATTTGAAATTATATCCTTGTCGTGAAAAAGAAGGGGCATGTTTGTCCATGCTGGTTTTTAAAAGGTTGATGTCTTAAAGTGTCAATAAAGAGTTTTTCATTCTTTTGTGTCTAAATTAATTTCCGTGTTGGTAACTCTATATGTATCTAAATACACTTAACATAAAAACATGAAAATATTTTGAAACACTGAATATTTGTGTCTCTATAGTCTTACAAATTTATTTTAAAACACACAAACATATAATACCCCACAATAATAATTCAAATGTTCAAGCTGGGATGTGCCAGCTTTCTCAACACTTCTGCATCAAATACTCTAGAACACTGGTTTCTGCCCAGTGGATCTCTGTGGGCTATCATCCAGGTTCTCACAGGGTAAATCAGTATGGGCCGTTATCATGACAATCGAAATGATGACCTCAAAAGTCTTTTTTTTTTTAATTTTTGGTTTGGTTTTTGCCTGTATTTTTTTTTTCCTTTGTTGAGACAGTCTCATTGGTTAGCTGGAGTGGGTCTGGAACTCAAGGCAAACTTCCTGCTTCAGCTAGCTTCCCAAGTCCTGAGGTTATAGGTGTGTATGGACCCCCACATATGGTTCATCTTCCACTTGAAATTTTTTTCAAGAAATGGAAATTTCACTTTTGTGTATATTTAAAAATATCTCATTATCTTCTCTTTATCTTTTTTCTAATGACAATTTAGTAGGCCGTCACATACACATTAAACATATTTATGATGTATCTTTTTTCTCACTCCTTTTAAGATTTTTCTTCTTTTTGTGAAATGTAGTAACTTGGCTATAATGGGACCTGTACTGTTGTCTTTGCATTTATTTGTTGAGGGGCCGGGATTGGCAAGTGTTTCCTGCCACCACCATGCCTCTGAGTATCTAATTATGTAGATACTGACAGTGTTCTGCTTTCTCAAGATTACTGAGGTGGGGAGTTTTTTTAAGCCTTCCTTTGTGTGTGCTTCATTGGATGCTTCAAGCTCATAGGCTTTTGTGGTATGAAGTCCAGCAATGAGTCTTTCATTTTAGATCCTACCTTCTTTGTCTCTAGAATTTCCATTTAGTCCTCTTTATGCCTTTTATTCCCTGGCTCATGTTGCTCATATCACTCCCTCCATACTTTAAATATAGTTGTTTCAGCATCCTTGCCTGCCGCATCCCATCACTGCTCTGACTTCTGGCTTTATTTCCACTGGCTTTTTATTTTATTTTATTTTTTCAAATTATGAGCAGAATTTCTTGTTTCATTGGTAACTTATATTGCATGCTAGACACTGGAAGATTAATGCCTTTGAATATCTGGATTTTGTTGTCTTCCTTTTCAAAAAGCATTGTTATAATTTAAAAGACTGCGGGGGGAAAGAGAGGGATGCCATCTGGCGACAGGGCTCACGTGGAGGGTATTTTATTGGGGGAAGGGGATGGGAAAGGGGGAAGACCAGCCTCTGAAGACAGGCCTGGCAGAAGAGAGGAAAGAGTGGCAAAGAAAGAGGAGGCAGGGCGAGTTTTATGAGGGGTCCTAGCTGTAGTGCTGTAGCTGATGATGCTGTCAGGACCCTGAGCAAGTCAGAGGACTGCCTGGGTACTGGCAAACTCATTCTGCCAGGTGACAAGCCAACAGAATGCCTGAATGCTAACATGCATGAACTTTTATTTCATTTGTCATTTGGGAACTTTATCTGTGAATCATTCTGATGCTTTCAAGTCTTGAAATGGCAGAAGATGTCTTCAGAGTCTACAGAACGCCCTTGGTCTTTAGAGAGGCCTCTGTCATCCAGAGGCTCAGAATTACTGGCCCTCAGTGATTCTAGAAATGGTTTGGTCTGCACATCCTTGCTGAGTTCTTCCCCAGATTCTTTTTTTTTTTTTTTTTTTTTTTTTTGCTTGCTTCAGAGAGTCCTATTCTAGACAAGCTGAAGACCTTGGTAGGACTTTACATCATCCTGATATCACTCTTCCCTGTTCTACTATTCTACTGCAGTTCATGCCACTCGGGCCTCCCAAACTCCCGTCTGTTTCTGTGACCTGGGAAGGTGCCAAGGTGTTTTTAGACTCCTCCTGTGTACCATATCCTTTTAATCTGTTGTGCCTAAACTCCCACCTTTTTATTATAAAAAAGAGATGGGAATGTAATGATCTGTCCTGTCCCTTTAAGAGACAAGCCATGCCCACTCCCCTCCCCCAGGCAAGCTGATCTTCAGCTTCCAGCCTGAGTCCCTCCTTTTCCATTTCTCTCTCGAAGAGGCAGCTTCTGTCTCTCCCTTCTCCCCATTTCTCTCCTCCCCCTCCTCTGTTTCTCTCCCTCTCTCTCTCTCTTTCTCTCTCTCTCTCTCTCTCTCTCTCTCTCCTCTTCTCTCCTTCTCCCTCTTCCCTTCCATAACCCACTAAATAAGTATCCAACCTCACCCTTCATGGCGTGCCTATCCATGTCTCTGTCTCTCGCCTGCCCCGTGGCTCCCTGCCAGGGACCAGCTACCTTCAGAGACCTGTGGCATGGTCTCGTGGCATGCCCATCTGGCTGTCTCTCCTCATAGGACTCACTGCCCCTCGTGACCCACTGCAGCCACTTGGGGAACTGGCTGCTCTCGGGACCCACTGCCCGCTGCCTGCCCCCGCTTGGGCACCTGCAGCGTGGGCCCACTGCAGCCACTCAGGAACCTGCAGCATTTTAATTTGATCTATTACACTGTGTACCATGTCCAGAAAGTATCTCCATACTACAAGCCGAGTTTGTGGGAGTGCTGACCTCTAGTTTTGGCTTCCCTCACAGAATTGTCTTGGGCAAGGATCAGAAACAAAGGTGTCATATACATTATTTCGTTTTCCTTGTCAATGAGGCGAGCAGTTCTATTATCCGTTACCAAATACAGATACTTTTAGTATTTCAACAAAAGTCCATTAAGCAAATCCACACATTTGTTTACGCATTAGTTTGACAAACAGCTCTGAAATGTATAATAAGTTTCTGGCATCGTGCCTTGACGAAAAGCAAAGTGGTAGCTGGGAAATGTCTGAGATCTGGACCTCATCGACTCTCCCCCATCCACTCACTTTGAGAAAATTCTTTAACCGCTCTAGTTTCAGTTCCCTTACGGTTAGACCAGAATAATAAAATGCCTCCCATATAAGATTATTGTAAGGATTAAATATATTGTCTGTAAAACAACCAGCCAATCCATGGCTTATGGTCTGAGGCTGATGGATTGCAATTATTATTTTTATCATAGGCGCCTCTGGAAAGAATTGAAGTGACAATAAATCACTGGGTCTGGATGAAGTGCTTCCATTGGTGGCTAGTAGGAACCCTGTGCCCCGCAGTAACGGGATAAACTGGGTGACATCCAAGAGAAAGAATGACCAATGAAAACTGAGAGTTTAAAGAAATAAACTTTTCTCCCCTGGTTAAGTAAGGGAGTGTCTCATAACGTGTAACCTGAGATTTCAGAGTAAGTAATGCAGGCTTGCTCCAGCACCAAAGGCAGACCGGCTGCTACTGGATTCCTTAGGGACAGAAGATGGAACTACACAAACGAAGGGATTGGACTTTGCGGGAGCCATTGCGGCACGGCATTGGAGATCGGTAGTAAGAGCCGTTCCTCTCATCTCGATAAATCAGGCCAAGATTTCCAGCTTGAGCTGAGATTCTGCCACTAAAGAGCAAAAGTCCTTCCCATCTGTGCCAGCCACGCCAACGAAAGTTCAAGTCAATTAAATTCAGTAGCAGATGACTTTGGTGATCTGAGTGTGTGCTTAACTCCCAGAAATACTCGCGAGCATTGAACAGCTGAGAACAAATGCTAACTCATAAATAACCCATGCTGCTAATTACTGGGGATTGAGATGCGGGTGAATGATGTTCCTGTTGTTAAGCTTTGCATCAAACTATTCCCCGAGACACCCAAATTCAGATTTGGTGCTTTCCACACCAACACTACTTTCCAAAATAATTCTGAGAATAATGTGTTTAAGTCAATTAACATTGTGCTAACATTCTTATTTTTAGATTTATTCCTGACATAAAATTCAAGTACCTTGAGCTCAATCAATGTTAATGGCTTTTTCTTTGAACCACACCAGCAAATAAAATACTATATATAACATAGTAAAAAATAATAATAAAATGCCAAATCCAGTAATAAGGCCCTTAGTAGATGTTCAAAAATATTTAAACATAACATTTTGAGTGAATTTATGAACAGCAAAAAGGTCTACCTTTTTTGACACAAAATGAGAAAAAGTATGCTGAAAGATGACTTTACTAGTTAAGTTTTTGTGGACTCAGGAAGACTCCCAGCTGGGGAACTGTCTCTATCCCTGGGCACGTCTGTGGGGCATTCTCTTGGTTGCTAATTGAGGTAGGAATGTCGACTTTACATGTTGCCATCCGTAGTCAGGTGGGCCAGAACTGTAGAAGAAATGGAGCTGAGCAAGCTAGGGAATCCATCCAGGGAACAGCATTCCTCCATGGTGTCTGCTTCCGGCTCCTGCCCTCAGTTCAGGGCCTGGCTTCCTGCAGTGATGTAATGTGACCTGTAAGTCAAATAAACCTTTTTATCCCCAAGTTAGTTTTGGTCAGTGTTTTATCACAGCAATGGGGAAGCAAACTAGGAAAGTGGATTTCTCACTTGAAGCTGGTTGACTGACCAATCAGAATGGTAACGCTTAGTAGAGTCAGGCCACCTTTTGATATAAATATTCTGCCTCCCTTCAGGTTTTTGAGACAGAGTCTCATTCTGTAGCCTAGACTGACCTCCAACTCATGACAGTTCTCCTACCTCAGCCTCCCCTGACTGCTAGGATTATAGACATAAGCCAATTGTGCCTGTCTTCTACAAGGCTTTTAGGTCAAGCACCTTCCTCTCCCTTCCCCTGATCACTTTAGTCACAGAGAATACAAATCGTCATGGTTATTTTAAGAAAAATTCTCATAGGCACCAGCAGTGAGAAACAAACCAGAGTTGTTTGCGGCATGAGATCTTAATGCAATTTTGGAAATGTTATATAATATTCTCATTTTGGTTGGTTTCGGCTTGATTATGTTACAGTTCTTTAAAATGAACAACTATGCACGCAAACATATTTGGGCAAAGAAGAAAAGTTCTTCTTAAATATTACTGCCTCAGCGAAACTTTTTGTATGAATGTGTTCCAGAAAAATCAATTTTCTTAATGGAATCCCTAGGAGCATTTCTGAAAATGTGTTGAGAGTGACCAAATCACACCCTGCATTGATGTCTACGCGGTTAGTTTAAAGACAATTATATATGACGTTCTAGAAATTATAGACATAATTAAATCGGTGTAAGAACTACAAAAGATAGGAGCAGAACGTTCTGAATGTGCGTGCCTTGCCCTCAGTGTGTGGCGTCATCACGGCAGGACAGCCCTTTGACAAGGCTGCTGTTACTCGGTGAGCAGACTTCTTATCCCCACACATTCAGAGCTAAGACCTAAGCTGGCACTTGGATCTACACGGCTTTAGGGGTTGAGTTTACCAGGACAAAGAGGTAATAAAGAAAGGACAGACATAGATACACGCACAGAAAAGGTAGGATCAGGTAGACCTGATCCACCAGCAGCCTGGAAACTCCACCCTTTTATTATATTAGCACTGACCAAGAAGGTGGGTCTATTGCACACATCTGAGTGAGGAGGAGACAGGTTAGCTAACTTCAGCAAGCCTCAGGTTGCAGTCATCCAGGGGAGTTATAGCTGATAGTTTCAGCATACGCTGGTTTTAGCTAGAGATCAATCATTCCTAACACCTATGCTTGAACTAGAGGGAGGCTTTGCCATTCCTCTGAGTGTGAGCCAAGGAAGGCGTTTGCCATTCTCATTGGTCTAATGCACTGCAGTCTTTGACATGGATGTGACCATGTCAACAACGCATGTTCAACTCAGGACTTCATCTGCTCCCTGCTAGTTTGTACCAATGGTACTTGAAGTGACTTTGGGAAGCATAGAGACACGCTCCCACATACCTGCCTATAGTGCCCTGTTAACCCAGGGACAGTATCTTTCTCCTTTCATTGGCCCCTACTGCCTTCTGCATACTGTCTCCTGCTTCCCACCCTCTCTGTAATTAACTCCATTCATACACAAAGCAAGTGGCCCCTCCATGTTACCTGTGTCCTAAATTATGTGACCAACGCTTAAGTCCCTTTTGATGAATACTTACCTCTTTGCTATAACCTGAACTTGAAAAAACTGACACTTTCCAACTGTGCAATATAAATGAGTTTTTTCAAGATCACATTTACACTTAGCAGAATGCGCATTCAGTGTATAATGTATTGAGCTTAGACAACTGTGTGTGTCTGTGTTGTCGGCTTTTCCAGCAACACAGAGTTCCTCCATTGTCTGCAAAGTTCTCTCATGCCCTTTGCCAGGCCCTAATGGAGAATGGCTATTCTAGAGATTGTTTTTGGTCACAAACTAGTTTTGCCTACTTTAGAACCTCATATAAATTGAAGCATACAGCACATGTTATTTTTCTCCAGCTTTATTTGAGCTTGGCAGGGTGTTTGTGAGACTCTTCCCTGAAATTCATTCATTACTAAGCAGCATTCAGATCTCTGAATAGACTCCAGTGCATTTCTCCATTCACTTATTCTGGTCCAAACCGTTGTTGACAGAGATTCTTGTTTCTTGTGCAAGAATTTCTGTGGACAATTGCTTTCATTTCTCTTAGAAATATATTAAAGAGTAAATGTACATAGTCCCAGGCTAGGTGCATTTGGAGTTTACAAATGGCCAAACTTTTCCACAATGGCTTACCGGATGCTAGATTTCTCCTTCTGGAACTAAAACATGAACTCCCTCATCTGCTGAAAACATGGGAAATAAACAACTCCCAGCGAAACTCCTCTCTGGGATGTGTCTCAGGTGCAAAAAGCCATTTGACACAGGCTAACTCCCAGGAATAGATCAAAACTATCAGACAAATGAGGGCCATGAACGCAAACACAGAAGGCGTAGCTCTGTTCATCTGCTGCCCGCATACATTCATAGACATTCTCGAAACTCTCTTCTCTACTGATCCCGAGAGCTGGGCCTACTATCAGATGACTGTCACAGTTTTTAATTCTAGCTATCAACAATAACTTTTCAATCTGTAGAGTAGTACATTACCAAGCAATTTCCTTTCTATTGTCCTTTTTACTCTGTAGGATGTTTAGCAGAACCAGAGATTAGTTTGTAACATGAAAAGACATTGCCAAAACCAGAGCTGGAATTTACATTCACGTCCTTATTCATCTAAAAGTACCAACTTAGGCACCATATGCTACGGGACCCTTCGGCACAACGCGGTTTGATGCAGAGACAAGGGAATGGGAAATGCAGGATCCACGATGGTGCAAATGCTCCTCTTGCCAAAACAGTGATGGAGCACATGGGCTCTGCATTAGCAAAACAACCCTGGAAGCTGGGAATTCTCCAGCATCTGAACGTTACTTCTCTCATCATGTGCGATTCGCTTCCTCGCTTGGCATCAAGTCAGTCATCAGTAGGTTCAGGGTGGACTCCTGGCCCTTTAATAATAGAGCAAGTCGTTTGAGAGGATCACATTACTTCTCTGAAGTTTGCTCTCTCCATCTGCAAAACTGGTTTTCAGAATTTCTGATTTCAGAGGAGGAAGGGCGAGAGGGACGGAAGGAGGACGGGAGAGCGGGAGAGAGAGAAAACGACCATGCTATTTTTCACTGTCAACATATCATTTCATGAAAAGCAGAACAAAAGACATTCCTTCAAAATAAATGCACTTAGCTAACTTGATGAATGAAATTCGTCATGACCAAACGTAAGCCAGAGCCTGGCCTTGGGGAGCTACAGTCCTGGGTGATCCCCGAGGTTTTTAATTTATGAAGTTATGAGCCTCTTTGAAGGCAACACAAGACGTTTTGTGAGAAGGATCTCTTGGTGGTAGCAGTTTACAATGTTTCTGGTTTTCTGGGGGAATTTCATTAAGTTCATGGCTTGGCACTGGGAGCCGAGCATCACAGGAGAGGCCTGACCTACGAGAGCTGCAGATTAAAGACGGCTTGATTGCCAGCTGGTTCTGTGAGAGTACCATCCACACCCGGCAGTTGCCAAGGCTGTAAAATCCCCCCAAACAACTGCCTACCCTACAGCACTGCAAGCCCAGCAAGGCCAGCTCAGTCTGTAGCAGACAGCCCAGACAAGCCCCCAGCATGTGCAAAGGCAGAGCTAGCAACAGCAAAACTATTCAACTTTATGCTTTATATCGATTTGGTTTTAGTCTCCATTTTTAAAAGTCATTCTGACCTATTGCAGAAATATATAGGGTTCACACTGTGCTTCTTAATATGTAAGCAATATTCTTTAAACATGTTAAATTTTATTTAATTTCTAATTAAAATATAATTAAACTATTTTCCCTCCCTCTTCTCCCCCCAATTCCTCTCATGTCCCCCCCCCCGCTTCCTCCCAAATTCCTGGCTTATTTTTCTTTAATTGTTATTGTTTTTATATCTATCTCTATGTTAATAAATATACAAATATAACCCTTCTGAGTCCATATAGTATTGCTCAGTGGATTTAGAGCTGACAACTTGATATTAGATAACAAACAGAGAGCTAATATCTAGGAGAGACTGAGTCTTCCTCTCTCAGCAGTCATGAATTGCTTATAACTCTGTACCTAAAGGTAAGGCCCTGTGAGAGTTCCCCTATCCCCATTGGGATGTCAGCTAGTGTTGGAACTGCCCATGTCTTAGGCAGCCATAATGTTGAGATTTCCCAGGTGTAGCCTCCCTGTCGTATTTAAAAGACACGAACTTGCAGGAGACCCATCTGCTCCTCTGGCTCTTACAGACTTTCCACCCCTTCTTTCACACAACCCCCTGGTAAGTCCTAACTGCATCCTCAAGGCTGATTCGTATTCCCACAGGTGAGTGTGGCTCTCACTTCTTCTCAGGTCTGGCCACATCTGATTATCTACCTGGGTTTGTCATGGGAGTCTAAATCTTGGTGAGTAGACATCAAACTCGCATCCACACTTAACCCCAGCGCTTAGTATATGAAGGACAGTAAGTATTTTTGAGTCAAGGAATATCAATCGACAAACAACTGCAACATTGGATCTGTTCTCTTTTTCAGGCAGCTATGAGTAGCCATTCTGACCCTCCTGAATGCTTCTGGAGCTGCAAACGGTTCTATAGACACTGGTGAGCGAAACATCTTCATATTTTTACTTGCTCAATACATATTCCTTAAACAACTACCTCAGGAAGTGCAAAGTTTTAGTACCATCATGGAGGGCTTGTGACAACATATACCAACCTTATCCATGTACGACTGGAAAACACAGCCCAGGGAAAAGTAGGTCCAACCCATCGAAGTTCTTACACTTTCCCACTTCTCCCTCCCATGTTTTTTTTTTTTTCCAACTTGCTTCCCACATTGGTAAACTGGGAAACGCAAGCATTAGCCTATAGGGACAAGGCTGAGATTTCCTGTTACTCACTCCAGATTTCCATGGCAGTCATATAAACACAGAAATAATAGGAAGGCATGTGAGTTTTCCCATCACGACCCCGTTTCTGGTAAGCCAAATATGTCTTCTACAGAGAATGTGCTCACATATTGGCTTCCAGGAAAATAAAGAATTTCAGTTTCATCTTCAGTTAGGAATGGTTCTAACCTGAAATCTGAAATTAACAGTACTCCGTCTTGAACCCACTCACCAAAGGAATCTTAAAAACATCTAATGCAATATCTCAAGATCCACTAAAACTGAATGTCTTGCTTTCACTTTCAAATTGCATTTCCGAAAAGAGCAGATTAGGAGCAGATATGGAGTGTTGCTAAATAAGGAGCAAAGAAAAGAGGAAGTTTTTGAAGGGGAGAGTAAAGGAAGGGTTCATTTAGATAATGAAATATTTAATACTGCGTTTACATCTTAAAGGGAAGAAAGAAAGAGACATATCAGTGATGCAGAAGAGGACACACATACTAAGGGTATCTTCCTGCAGCATTAGGGTGAGGACCCATCATGCCAGGGGAGAAGGGCTGCATGCACAGCATGGCAGGTGTTGTCTAGATTAAAGGAAGGAAGGCAGAGCACACTGCGCTCAACGCTGTCTTAGAGTATGCTATGTGACTCTGCTTCCAGTGAAATGAGAAGCAAGTTCTCAAAGAAAACTGTAGGGAAAGACAAGCAAAATGTAATGAAAATAAAACCATGGCAGAAATTCTGTAGATCATGAAAAGTACTATCAATAACCTTAGGTTAATAAATTTTAAATGCAAATAAATTCTGGTATTATATAAAATATTATCGAACACTGACCTGGAAAAACTGAAATTCTTTTAAAGTGATCAATACAAACCATTAAAAATTTATTGTGATTAAAAAATAAGTGTAATTAAAAATATGCTGTATTTTACTGATGACTGCTATCATTTTTTCAAAAGCTAGATGCATATTTCATAGGATACTTCATAGAATATGAAAATTAGAAGAAACTCCAAGTCACTTTTGAAGATACAAACCTTGCTCCAAAATCTAAAGAGAAACTCTCAAGAAATGCAAATTTTAGGCATTCTTAATTATGAAAAAGACTTAAAAATTATAAAGAAAATGTTAGCAAATAAAATTCAATGAGACATGGAAATAGCATAATAACTAAGTTTTGGTTAATATGTACATACATATATAATATACATAAATATGTTTAAATATATGCAAGGGTAGATTTCTATTTCCAACTTTTAAAAATAAGACTAATAATAAAATATAAAGCAAAAATAATTTTGCATCAGGAACCAATATAATAATTCCCTCTAGGTACTAGGAAAAAATAAATTCCTAATCTTCTTCTCCTCAGCTTTTCACCAAAGGAATCCAACAATGCAGTAAGGCAGGAAAAATAATGTCAGTTGGGTTCACAAATGACATACTTTTCTATACAGAAAATAAGAAAGAATGTTCAGATACACTCTCAGAACTATTAAGAGCATCCAACAAGTGTCCTGACTACTAAATTACAACATGGATGATATTATTCCTGGTTTCTAGTCAAAGCAATCAGAAGATATACTTTATAAATACTTCTGCAATCGTAATAAGTGATGTAATTACCTAGAAATAAACCAGCAGTTAGAGTTGGTACCCTAAGGAGAAAAGTTACTGAGATTTATTGGCGTTTCCTCCTAAGACTAAAGTGAATTAGAAAATTTCACACTTGTTGAGAAAAGTCTAAATACAAATTGCAACCTTCATTTTAATCTACACTCATTCACAAACTCCATTATTATAAACATTGAAGTAATAAGTTCCTAACTGAGCAAGATGATTACAAAACTCACATACAAGAATAAAGGGCATACAATAACCAAACAAAGGAAATGATGAGTAAAGTTGAATATGCTGTTCTATCAAAACTGAACACTATCTTCATAAATCTATGTAGGGTAATTTTTTCTTAGTTATGACACAATAATAATAAGATTAAAATATTCTAGGCTGGAGTGAAGCTCAGTAGAGATCTCCTGGCACAGCAAGACCTGGGTTCAACATAACACCATTAAAATTCACTAATTCTATACACTATAAATGAATAACCATATTAATTATATTAAGGATATTTCACTGTCTTTAAGTAAAAAAAGTCTGTCTGACAAAATATATCAATAAATCAGGTTTTAAACTATGGGCTAGAAAACTGTAGTCATTATCAGTGTGAGTAAGCATGATCATCCAGCTTACAATGGCTCTTATGGATGGGTCAGTGAAAGAGAATTGAAAAGACAGACAGGAAATGATACGAATTTTTAGTTCATGGGTACAACTGACATGTTTATGAGGAGACACTAAAATACTATTTTCCAGATTTCAGACTGATAAAAATAAAGTTTAAATCACAAACACTTAAATTTAAAAGTAACATGCTAATTTGCAATTAATGTGAGCCAACCTTGATAGATCTAGTAACATCTAAGCTGGGAGAGGATACAGGGAAGAGATATACCAATCCTTATAAGTAGGATCGTTAGTTGGTCCCAATGCCTTGGAAAGTGACTTGATAGTACAAGGTTAAGATGAAGAATTATTTGTTCCTACAAATGAATAGGTATCTGTCTAGGTATATCTAGGTATATAGGACATATGAAAATAAAACCAACAATACCAATGAACTATTTTCCATACATCTAAAGAGACTTGTCCAGAACTTTGGGATCATCAGAAATCAGAAATCCAAATCTTTCTCAGCAGTGGTGAAAGAAAGGTTAAGCAAAAGAGCCTTCTCACACAGGCACGGGACTAACAGCCTCTGCTCTGCCTCAGAATTCAGATGTTGCCGTCCTAACCCCAGATACTTTAGACTCTGTGTCTACCTTGGACAGAACATCTTCTCCAACCCTCCCACCCCACCCTGGGTGATGCAGATGGAAGCCAAGGCCTTGTGCATGAGCACTTCACTACTGAGATATCTGGGGAGGACATTTCCAGAGAGGTAATCAAGTCACAGCAAGGCCATCAGAGGGGGCCCTGATCCAAGGAGATGGGTTTCTTATAGGAAGAGGGAATTTGAAGAGACACCAAGAATGTGCACACAGAGAACAAGTGGGGAAGGCAAGCAATTCATCCCCCCCTTTTTTTGTCTTAAACATATACTGTGAAGGAATTTTATAGTATTATGCTTGTTTTCCAGATAGAACATTGAATGGGCAGTTTCCTTTAACATAGGTTGTTTGTCTTTCAAAATTGTCTAGGTCTCTTGAAAGTCATGCTGACGAATCAGTTCCACAAAGGAAGACTAGAGTCAGTAATTAGGAAGAGATGACCCGTGTGTGTGTGTGTGTGTGTGTGTGTGTGTGTGTGTGTGTGCGCTCGCGCGCGTGCATATGTGTGTGTGTGTGAGAGAGAGAGAGAGAGATGGTTGGTCTCACTCCAACCTGCTGACTGGCATGGAACTCCCTTTGTAGTCCAGGCTAGCCTACAATACTCAGTAATCCCCTGCCTCCATATTGTAGCTGTTCTTTAAAAAAGCAGAAATGAGACAGGAAAGCTGTTGGCATGGCTGGCACTAGAGTGCTCTCTGCAGGCACCTCTGCCCTTTCCAAGAGAAGGTTTGCACCATCTGCCCCACTGAGATTATACAAATATAGAGTTTTTGTCTCTCCATCTAGACAAAAAAAAAAAAGACAAATACACAACAATAACAACAACAAAAAACATTGACTGAAGCAGGTTGCTGTAGAATGCAGTTAAGATTTAGACCAGAATCAGTGCCTAATTAGAAGGGAAAGCATCTATATAGGATTTATCAGCTATAAGGCTCTACAGAAGCAAGCATGTGCATGAGCGCGCGCGCACACACACACACACACACACACACACACACACACACACACGAAATCAGAAGTCTTAAGAAACCAAGAGAGATCGTGGATTTGCTATGTAGACAGTTCTATGCCCATTTCTGGAACCCTAGTCAAAAATCTCATAAGTAGTTTGCTCTTCTTAAAGGCAGGCATTAAATACCTCAGTGTTGGGAGACACCTCTCCCTGAGTCTCTTTCACCATCTGAGCTGAGAGTGAACATCTTTTGTTTTGGTCTATTTCCAAGGGTGTTAATGAAACAAAAAACCTCAGAAGATACAGTCTCCTTCCACAGCACAGAACATAATAACTTCACTCTCCAGAATATACAAAAACGTTCCAGACTCCCCAGCTGTGAAGAGAATCTCACAGACACTAGTCATCATCCTTGGCTTCCAAAAGTCCTAGAAGATGTCCTGCTCTTCACTATACAATAAGCAATAAAGTTTTCTGTCTCTGGTCCAAGAGTCTTGTGACTTCTGTCAGCCTCCAGGAAATGGTGTGAGCTCTGTATTTACCACCTTGCAAGCAGAGCAAAATCTTAGCTCCTTCACATTTCTTAAAAAGTACTGGCTAATGAATGAATATATCCTGTACAGATCCACCAAGACAGAGTTACATTAGTTGGTCTTCCTGCAACAGCTCTTTATTACAAGTTGCAATTACAACCCCTATATGATAACAAGTAAGTGGGGAATCTCACAGTGCCCCACCATAGACAATGAACTACAAGCAACTGCAGGATGTTGAGTGTGAAAATAGTCTTCCCCAGGATTGAGACCCCCACACTGGTTATCCAATACTGAGGGGTCAGTCTGAATGGGCTTAACAGGTTGTATTCATGCATGCGTGCACGTGTGTGTGCAAAACAATAATAAAGAAAAATAGGCCATGGTTTTGAGAGGAAGCAATTGGAGGGATTGGAGGGAGAAAAAAGAAGAGGGAATGATGTAGTTATAGCTTACTTAATTTTTTTAATTAATAAAAAAAATAAGGAAGCAGCAGTGCTTGTCCCGCCAAAGTTCATGCATGTGAAGCTAGGGTGTTAGGTCGCGTGGGAAAGTAGAAGTGATACAGATTATTAACTTGAGAAGCTGCTCTCAGTGGCTGGGGAGGTGGCTCAGTGGCAGAGTGTCTGCCCAGCGTGAGTGGGGCTCTGGGCTGAATACCCAGAAAAGCAAAAGAAATGCATAAATAAGGTTTGGAAGGGAGGCTCTTTCAAACATTTTGAATTAAAACCCTGACTTTTACTATAATATTTCAGTATTTTCTATTTACTTATTGATTCATTTTTTTAAAAAAAAAAAACTAAAAGAGCACTGTTCCGGGTAAGATTGACTAAAATATGTAAAATCAGTGGACAGAAGCTTGGAGAGAAAAAGCCTGTATAAGTTTGGAATTATCTTCCCCAAGACACGTTCAACTGCCAGAGTTAAAATAATAATATAATAATAATAACCTAAAAGAAAGCCAGAAACCAACGGAACCCAATGATAAAACCCAATGCAAAACAGATCAACAGCACCACTTCCTCCTGTGTAAAACTGTGGACACTCTTTGCTCCGCCATCATGGTTCACATGCACACTCCAGGGAAGGCCTTGCTCCAGTCATTGCTGCCCTATGGCCCTAGCATCCCTACGTGACTAAAACTGATGGCTGACAATGTGAAGGAACAGATTTGCAAACTGGCCATAAAAGGCCTGACTCCCTCCCAAACAGGTGAGATCCTGAGGGACTCACATGGTGCGGGCACAGGTCCGTTTTCTGGACTGGTAATGAGATCTTGAGAATCCTTATTTCCAAAGGCCTTGCCCCGATCTCCTTGAGAATCTCTACCATTTGATTAAGAAAGTGGTTGCTATCCAAAAGCATCCTAAGAGGACCAGAAAAGATGAGGATGCTAAATGGAGCCTGGTGGTGATACAGAGCGGAATTCACCAGCTGGTTCCCGGTCACCAGCTGGCTCATTACTATAAGGTTAAGCAGGTCCTCCCACCCAGTTGGAAATATGAGTCATCCACGGCCTCTGCTCTAGTGGCATAAATTCTCTTATGCATACAAGCAATCAGTTCATTTTAAAGTTAAAAAAAAAATCTTTGCCAAGGAATGTAGACTCTCATCCAAATCATGGGAAAATACAGACCACATCTAAACCATGAGACCTTTCCAAAAACTGTCAGTCATTAAAACTGTCAAGGACAAGAGAGGTTGGGGAAATGGCTAAGTTGATAAAGCACTAGCCACGCGTGAGGACCCGAGGTCAATCTCCAGCACCCACATGAAAGCTGGAGACAACAGTGCCCCCCTTTAGTCCCTGCACTGTAGAAGTAGGGGAAAGTAGGAGTCTAGGGGCTTGTTGGTCAGTCAGAGTAACTAATCAGTGCATTTCAGTTTCGGTGAGATACCCTCTGTCTCCAAAAGGAACATGGAGAGCAACTGAGGAAGACAACAAGATGTCAACCTCTGGCCTCCACATGTGCACACACACAAAACACCTGCGCATGTCTGTGCACACATAAACACACACAAACAAATCAACCAAAGAAATGGAATAAAGTCAAGGACCTGGAAGTCAAAGGAAAATGCAAAACCTTCAGAGACTGGAGGAATCAAAGGTTAAGGGGCAGCTAGCTGCAAGGCAAGGTCTTGGATGAACCTTGAAACACGGGAAAACCCATGATGCTCAAATGCGCAGACTAGAAAAGGAACTGGTTGTAGCAGTAATGGCACATCCAAGTCAATTAAGATGGCAGCAGTGGGAGCAGAATGAGGGGAGCTGAAGGGATTTATTTTGTATTTTTATTTTAATTCCTTTATGTCAAAATACTTTCAAAATGGCACATTTAAAACTAAGTGGCCATGCTGATTAAATAGGACAGTAATGAGAGGCAGTACAATAGTTTGTGCTCTGAGTTCAAACCCCAGCTCCGTAACTGATTAAGTATGCAATTTGGAGCAAGCTGTAGTCATCACGTTGTTCCTCTAGTGCCTCATTTTTGCAAAGAGTATCATCATGATGCCTACTTTATGAGGTAGATACAAAAATTAAATAAGGCATCCTTGAGAAAGGTAAAAGTGGTGCTTGGTATATGATGAATACTCCATCGCTTCCCTCTCTTACCATCGTGCACAGTGGGTCTTCCATGCCAGGCGTACCTTGGGTTTCACTTGTCAAAAGATGGCCTAATGAAAGATGTCCAATCACCTGTTGAGACTGGAAAATGAAAGACTATAGGGGCAAAAGTACAGCCTCATTTTGTGCGCTCCGAACATACCAGTTCAAGGGCTGAGGAGAGCTAACAACAGCAGGGAGTGGAGTCTCTCCAGATGCGATGGAGATGGGCTGGGCCACTGGTTTTCTGTCCATGATGTGCACCCATGTTTGTGATGAGGTCATGGCAACTGGCCCAGTGTTTCCCAGTTAACCTACCTTCCTTCCTTCCTTTCTTCCTTTCTTCCTTCCTTCCTCCCTCCCTCCCTCCCTCCCTTCCTTCTTTCATTCCTCTCTCCCTTCCTTCCTTTTTTCTCATGAAAACCAAGTGTCTTGGCTCTTTATAAGAAAATTCATGATTTATAAATGTCAGCAAATGATTCAAAGATTTAAACTAGCCTGAGCCAACAGTACAAAAGCCAAGCACAACATGTGAGTGAGCAAAATCCAGCTAGTGGTCCCACTTGAAGCGGTCACCTTCTTAGTAGGTACGATTGGTGAAGGAGCAAGCTTGTGGGACTTTGAGGTCAAGATACCTGCCACAAATCCACTCAGATCTTAATTAACATACACTCCACATGCTTGCTTATACATGTATGCTTACACATGATCACAATGCAAGCACACACATCACATGCATCTGGAAAATCCAGAAATAAAATTAAATATAAGTTTTAAACTGGAAGTCTCAGAGCCATTTATTAAGCCCAAGTCTACTAGAAATAAATACAGATTAAATTCATGCCGTACCTTCCCCTCTTATCCAGGGCCATTTTCTGAGGAACTGCTCCAGTCAAGCACTCTGGGAAAATGATTAGAAGATGCAGACAGGCATCTCTGGTGTCCAGGCCTCCTCAGTCTTGAGCTCATCACAATACCCTCTCTCCCCTTTCTGTATAGTGTTGGTACCTGGTAGACACCTAATAAACAATATGCAGAATTCACCTCCTCTTGCAAAGGAATTGGAGGCTCACCGTCTGTACTTCATCTGAGGAGGGAAAAGAGATGAGAAGCAAAGCCAGATAGCACATGGGACTGAAACCAGCTTCTGGCTCTGCAAGCTGGTTTTGATTGCTTACCAAGGAAAAATCCAAACAAAGAAACCGGTGGAATTTATTTCAGCAAACGGCTCCTTTCAAAGAAAAAGAACTCAGTTACAATACGAACACAGTTGCAAACAACCACTTAGTTAAAGAAAACAACATGTTCAAACAGGGTTTGCTGGAGCAGGTGTTTGGTGTCTGCATGTGTGCGTGTGTGTGTGTGTGTGTGTGTGTGCGCGCGCGCGCGCGTGTGTTCTGAAAGGAAGGCAGGATAAACATACTTGCATACATCATCATTATGTCTACAAACACTTAGTAGCTCAGGAGTAAAAGAAAAGGTTTCTACACACTTAAGTACTGAGGGATTTCATGGTATATTTTGCCAAATCCTCCTCAATCAGCAGATGATAGGCAGAAGTGCCAAAGAGGCTTAGTTCCCCAGGTTCCCTATTCCTTTTTTTTCCTGTCCTCTCTCACAGTGCACTGCTCTTTAAAACATAGATGCATTAAGAAAAGTTGAAAAGGTCAGAACTCTGCACAGTAAATTCCAGCAACAGTGAAATGAGCTTGGTGCATTTGGCTATTTGGAAAGTTAAACAGGAGTAAATACTGGTCAGAGTAAGGCAATGAAGTCTAAAACAGTAACATTGCATGCATTCTCAAGTACATGGGGAATCTAATATTGCTGAGATCTTATGAACTATAAAGATATTGATGATAGCTACCAAACCTCCGTCGAAGCTCTGTTCTACCATTTCCTGTCCTCCATTTTTATTTAACCTCACAATGACTTGCTACCAGAAGGATGGCACCCCAGATTCTAACACAACAGAAGGTAGGTACCCTGAGTCAGTTATACAGTTCAGAAGCAGAGATGTCAGGGGTCCTGTCCAGTTCACTGATTCCAAAGCCTTGAGTTTTTCAGCCACACCAAAGGACATGCCCAGTAGGACACCAAGCCATGTATTATGACGCAAAGAGTATATAAGCCTGGAGTGGTATCTCATATCTTTTAATCCAAGCAACTGAGAGACTGAGGCAGGTACATCTCTGAATTTGAGGCCACCCTGTTCTACACAATGAGTTCCAGGCTAACCATATCTACATAGTGAAAATTCTTCTCAAAAAAGAAAAAAAGAAACCAGGGTATATATGATGTGGGAGAATTGTCTGTATTCTGTCAATCATGTTTTAAATAAATGCTGATTGGCCATTAGCCAGGCAGGAAGTATAGGCGGACAACCAGACAGGAAGTAGAGGTGGGACAATGATAACAGGAGTATTCTGGGAAGCAGGAAGCTCTCTCCCCAGTCCTGCTCAGGCCACAGAAGAAGCAGGATGTGACCTGCCCCGCTGAGAAAGGTACTGAGCCTTGTGGCTGACATAGATAAGAATAATGGGTTAATATAAGCTACAAGAGCTAATAAGAAGCCTGAGCTAATGGGCCAATCAGTTTGTAACTTATGGAGACCTCTGTGTGATTTTCTTTGGGGCTAAACGGCTGGGGGACCGGGCAGGACATAAACCCCCACAAGCCCGGCCCTTGTGTTACATATACAAAACAGTGAAAGAAAAAAAAATGCTTGCCCCATGTTTCCTGTATGCTCACCCTAAGTCAAGGCACTGTGAGCAGTGCTGAGACCGAAAACACAAGCCCCTGCCTTGGCGTCCGTAGTGAGATCAGTGGCAAACGGGAGGCAAGATAAAAAGATGTGGCCCAGGACCTCGTGGAAGACCAATGCATTCAAAGGGTCCTAGAGAAATTTATGGAACTGATGGTGTGTGAGGTGAGCCTGGAAGGGGAGACGGAGCTCTCCACGGGATACAGGAGGAAAATACTGTTGTCGATGCAAGTGGAAGGACTAGAAAGCAACACAGGTAGTGAAAGGAACAGCATTTGCGGGAACACAGCAAGGCCGTGAGCTGCGACTTGAGAGGGAAAGAGAATGGGTCTAAAAACCTGGAGGATCTTCAACTTGAGGCTGAGAGATTTGAACTCTGTGTTGTGGGTCACAAGCATAGGGTAGACTAGGTTAAATAATATAAGGGACAGCACAAATAATCCTAATAATAGGGAATCTAGCAAATGGGGAACACAAATTAAAAAGGGGCAGCCCTTTAGAGTCTGTTCTGTGTAGGAACTCCAGCTCTGCCACCAGCCCTGCAGCCTTAGGTAAGCCTGCGCCCCTCTGAGCCCCAACATCCTTAGCTGTAGCTGGAAATAAAAACAGCAGTCTGGCTCACAAGGTTGTTGTGTTAGAGCAGAATGCACCTATGAATGAGTCTCCAAGGGGCAGGTCCTGATTTACATAACGTTTGGCTTCTCTGTCGCTTGACATAATGGATGACGAGGTCATTTCTCCACCAAAGCTGGTACACAGCTGTGCTACACAGAGAATAGGTGCTGTGGAAGGAAGGACACTAGTTTAGTGACAGGTAGGGACTGGTCCGGATTCCCTCAGCTAACAGAAGAGGCTCACTGACTGACATCAAGCCCTCCGAAATCCCTGTTCCTCTCAGAACATCACAGTTAATCATCAGCAAATAGCTGAGCCTTGCTCCTCCTTAGGAGCTGAACTGTCTCTAACTCCAGAACTGCGTGTAACTACAACAGGCCTCACTCTTTTCGATAGGAAAAGGGGACGGGAATGTTCACTGGATGGATGATCCCATTCTAAAGGACTAACCACAGTTGGGAGAATTTGGAGTAAAGCTTTACAAACACAAAGGAGCCACTGTGATGAGTCCAGCCAAGTTCACACGATTCTACTGAAATCTTGAGCTCCGGGGGGCCGAAAAGAGTTACTGTTTGAATTGCTCACATGAGCTCTAAGGAGAAATAACAACGAAACTCTCAGCCCCTGGCCTCTCAAGAGCGAAAAGCACTTTTACCTTTACAGGCTGGTTCATTGCTACCCTGTGAAAACAGAGCTAAGGCTATAAAATAAGGCCAATTAAGTCTACACAATTCTGCTTCCTGCCCCGTCAATTTCACCTCTTTCTCTTTCTTCCCTGTGTAATTAATAGCCTTGCCTGCTTTATTTCCTCATGGCACAGGTTTACATTTAGGAGTATCATAAAATGTACAATATGCACGGGGGAAACAAATCACCCCTCCGTCCTGCACGTACACTGGCATTTGCACACGAGCTCACACGTGGCACACCAACACACCCCTTCCTCCCTACCTACATGCTTATGAAATAACTGCTTAGGCGTCACGGTTGATGATGGCACTCAGAGGCCTTGATGATCTAATGTGACACTGCATGGCTTCTTTCTCCATGCTGTCACACAGACACCCGGGCTTAGCCAAGCATCAGTCCTGAGTAGAGACCCAGAACCCAGATGCCCTCGACAAGCCAACCACAGGGCACTTGTTCACAGGCCGAGGAGGGCTCTTACTAGGGGTCTCCGTTGTGTTTCTTTTCCTGTCACTGGGAGCTGGAAATCTCCCATTGTTGCTTACTGCCCTGAACATAGCATGTTTCTGTTTTAGTCCTGTTTCTTTGGGACAATCTGAGTACCCAAGCTATTTGGAAGATGAGGGAACTTGAGGTGAAATCACCAGAGTGGAAATGTTTCTTGGGCTTCTGTGAGCTGTGACACCTTGTGTGTATCCTTCGTGGGTCATGACGCCGTGGTTTGGAGGCTCACACCTCAATTTTTAAAGCTTCCTCGTGTGTTAGTCAGACAAAAGGGCTAGTGCAAAGTTCAAGAGGTCGTTATTTGTAGGCAATTGGATAGAGCTAGAAAACATCATTTTGAGTGAGGTAACTCAGACCCAGAAAGACAATATCACATGCACTCACTCATAAGTGGTTTTTAAGCATAGAGCAAAGAAAACTAGCCCACAAATCACAATCCCAGAGAACCCTAGACAACAATGAGGACCCTAAGAGAGACATATATAGAACTAATCTACATGGGAAATAGAAAAAGATAAGATCTCCTGAGTAAATTGGGAGGATAGGGACCTTGGGAGAGGGTTGAAGGGGATGGGGAGAGGCAGGGAGGAGAGCAGAGAAAAAATGTAGAGCTCAATAAAAATCAATTTTAAAAAGGGGGAGCTGGTGCTCTTCTTGGATGCATGCTCGTGGATTACACAAACTACAGAATTTAATTATTGCCCTGAAGGATCTTCCCTTATGCCCATTGTTAGTCTGTATTGCTGACCAAGACAGTTATCTTGTATCCTTTAGGTTCTGAATAATAAATATTTCTAATTTCCACTTCCCTGCTGTAGAAGAGGCATGCATGGCTGCTGTTAATAGGTAGACTCCTCGCGCGGCTGTAATTGAGGAGACAGCATCTCTTCTGCAGGTCGCTAGAAAATGGAGCCCAAGCCCTTCTGACTGAATTTTTACCACCTTCCCTTCTGCCACCACGAGTGTCGCCTTCACACTCCTTCTGAACCTTACTGAGCACTGAGAATGCTCCTGGTGAGAGCATTCAGGTCAGCCATCCCTTGGCGAGGAATAAAAACTGTGGCGACCTCACCACCTCAAGAACTAGGTACAAGAATGCTGTTTTGGATGGAAAGGGATGAAGGTAGCAGACATGGGGACCAGATTTAGGTGATCTTCCCTTGTGCTCTGTTAAACCCCTTAGAGTTCTCTCTTCTCTCCCCATCTGGGTTCTTTGCCTCCTCTTCCTTTCTCTTCTTGAATTTGCCTCCATGAAACACTCCTGCTTGCTGTGTGGCTAAGACTTTATAAGGAAGTTCTTTCAGCTCTTGAGAGATCCCCCCGCCCTTCTTTGCTCTGGAGAGTCAGAACCTGAGGTTCTGCTGCTATCTGAGGGTACCTCCAAAACAGAGGTGGGAGGTAAATACAGAAAGGCCAGCCCATGCCTACTTTTCCCTTCCCATAGCTAGCCCCCAGGGCCACATAAAACACAAAGAAGATTTAACAAAGGTGTTCTCCATCCGGGATGACGGGAGAAGGTTACTATTGGTACCTAGGAGGAACTGTTCTCCTTAGATGTGTGTATGACATGGGACAACTCTATCACTTAATGAAGGACAGGGCTTGGTTATAAAGACAGCCATTGAAATGTAGGCTATATAACAATAGGGTAGACTTTTCCACAGAGACAGAAATGTTCTTTCTGCTCGGTTCAAAACAGCAACCATCAGGATTTCATGCGGTACAGCAGGTAGAATATAGCTAATGCCACTGAGTATTTCACTTTGTTTAGTTTGAAATAAACAAGGTTTAAATGCCACTAGTGGGTTAGATGGTGAAAATTTAAACTTTTCCTTGATAAATGACCTTATATAAGGCATTTCATTTCTCTGACCCTGCGATCACCCATCTCTAAAGCAGCCACGGTCCTACCACCTAGCATCTTTATTGGACTGACAAAGTGAGAGAGACTGGCACCAAGTTGATAAATGCCAGCTCCAGACCCTGCGCTCTGTAAGGACCCAAGAGTCAAATCTGAAAATTAGAACGATGTAACAATCTAAAAGAAATGCATATTAAAAGCCCATGCCTTGATTTTTCACTGGAATCAACTCCTTATGATTGCCATGTTCTCTCACCCTTCGTTGTTTGCCAAGAGTGTCCTGAGAGCAAATAAAGGCTGAAAGGATCATACCTACAGTGGCCCTACCTGCCCCTCACTGCAGTCCAGGCCTGAAGAGAAAGGGAAGAGTAGACTGGACAACCAGCATTGGCAACCAGCGTCGACCTCTTCATCCCAGACTGCAGACACATCCTGCCACCATGCCTTCCCCTTCATGGTGGACTGAACCCTCAAACTGCTAGCCAAAAGGCTTCATCACTCAAATTGCCTTGGCTAGCATATCGCCACAGCAGTAAGAGGGCTCCCTAATGCATCCCGTAAGGATCTCAAGTTAAACAAATTCAAAAGCAAGTTGTCCTCTCTCACAAACTGTTTCCCTTCAATATCCTCTACCTCACAGAAGTGCAATGACATCTACCCACGGAACCAGGAGACAGAGAGTCTAGAACCACCGAGTCCAGCCATTGTGAGTTCCCCTCCCCCCAACTTCCTACTGAGCCCTCCCCAAAAGCCTTGGGGTTGGAGTATCTTATCACTTACCCCGCACTCACTGACCTTGCCAATAAGTCAGACTGTGTCTTCCGTTGGGCTTCGTGTTGTTAATTCATGAATCTTTTAGCAGAGTTGCTTTTCTTTAGACTGTGATGCCTGCAGGTGGCAAGGAAGAGATTCTATCTATGATAGATCCTCACTGCTCAGTAGATAGGACAAAATGACACTCATTTGCAATTATTCTGATTTCCCAGGAGCACGGTCACATAAGCTACAACTAACCACATTCATTCTTTGTCACTGGACTGCACGCCATTGCTTTATCTTTGCCGTCTTCACACCATACTCACATCCCGTTCCACAAGAAGTGCCGGGAGCCCATGGATGGATAAACAAATGATGCAGTGAATGAATGAATGAAGAACAAAGAAACAAAGGAAGCAACACAGTTCTTTCCACCAGGCAGCCCTGAGTAAGCCACTTCCTGCAGAAGTCTAAGCAAATCCTCCTGCCCATGTCATAACCCAGACAGGACTCAAAAAGAAACTTGAGGAGTAGCCTCATGGTCAGGGAGAAATTCTCCCCAACAATCAGCAACCGGCTGGACTTCCGTAACTCCCATCCTCTCTCCTCTCTTTATTGCTCTCATTTCCCATCTTACCCATTATTTCGATAACGACTTCAAACGCCAAGTTTTGCTATTCAGGGCACTATGGAAATGTGTTTTTCTCATCTGTTCTAATGAAATAGTTTCCACTGTCTGTTTCCCTTGCAGATAGCGATCACAGTCCAGGCGCAATAAAAAAGAAAGCCCAAACTTTGACCAATATAGAATCTAAAGCCTGTCCTTGGAAAGCAACACCCCAGGGGATTCTACCATAACCGCTCTGGACTTGGCCTGGCTACTGCTGTTGAATACAAGGTATTTGGAATGATCCGTTTCTGTGAGCCGACTTCCCGATTCTTCCCTCTAAGTCTTCCCAGAAGGCCAAAAGACAAAGGCTTTGAAGAATGGCACGCCCTCAAGATGTCCAGAGGGAGGCTTCCCAGGGTCTAACAATAGGATTAAAATGTCCCTATCCTCTTTCACTACCTCCTCTAGCTATAGCTCCTCATCTCTGCTTACACTGTTGCCTGGACACTGGACTGTCTCAGGTTGGCTGATGGCATTATCAGGTCAATGCCTAGTCCCACTGGCACGAGATAAATGACCTTGAACAGCTGTTTTACCTATTGCCTGCAGTATCCCACTTATGAAGCAATTGTGCTGACCTGTGCTTCCAAGTATACTGTGAGATTAAGTTACATAATATTCCAGATACCCCATGGGAACATGTTCCAGGCCCATGGGAGGAGTGTGTATCATGTATCCTTGTCAGTATTTGACTTCTCTCAGCTCTGATATCTCTAGGACCATGTTTGCATAGAGTTTATAGCTGGGACGGCCTTGAGAGATTGCCAAATGAAATCCCCATTTCATATGCTTGTGTACATGCCCACACCAACACACTATACCCACACACACAAAGAAACACATACAACCTACACAAGCCATATATATTTGTGTCTATGTATGCAAACCACATATGTATGCTGCACATATTATACGGATAGCATACTATACACACATCAAATACACCAGAAACCCATACCATTCTTCCCAATATACAAAATACTACATGCATAAATATACACAGATACTGTACTGCACACACAATTCAATTAAACACATACATGCACACATCAGGGGGTGGGCTTTGGGTCTTGGCCAATTAAAATTCCAAGGGGGACCTGTCCCCACTGGCCTTTGTTATGATCTAGCCTTCCTAAAGAGGAAACAGCTCCTGTGCTCCGTCCAAAGGGATTGGGAGGAAATGCTTTGGGAAACATAAAGGAAGGGGAATGTGCTGTCCCTTTAAAACTTTTGATCCTTACTGAGACCCTATTTTCAATCCTGGATGATAGTAATCAGCAGTAACATACCTGGATCATTCACTCAAGATCAAGCACCATTTAGCACACACTTACAGAAGAATTCTGGCCTTACAGCAGACCTCTGTTGCATGCAGACTGATGAGCAGTCTGGGGACATGGAGCAGTTCCCCCTGCCAATCTCTGCCACCGCTTCATCTTTGCTCACTGGCATTAGAAGAGAAACTGTGCTTCAAGCTGGCACTGACGTACCACGTCATTTCTTGTCTATCTTGCTGTACTTTGCTAACAAATGTCTCAAAAAATAACTGCCGAGCCTCCATTGATCCCTCTTCCATTACACTCACTTATAAGTACAGTTGACATCTGTGGGGTTCAGGTTTGACACCTCCCAGCGGCCTACTGCCATTCTAGGGTCCACGTGATGCTTGATGTTCTCGGCCCCAAGCCAATTCAGTTATAGTTTTTGTTACTCAAAATGCAGAGATTTCCATAGAGACCAAACCAGCTATTCCCCATCAACCTATGTTTGGTCATTTTGTTTACTAATTAACCTGACTACAAGCTTGACTTTATAGATGATTATTTATTAACCTATATTTCGTAATTATACATTACATTTTTAAATGAGCTGCACACACAATACCTTAATCAAGAGCAGAAATATACATATAACAGAACTGAGCTTAAATTTGTATCAATAAACCAAGATCCATACCAGTGCAAAGTATCCATTTCTATATCATATCCCCCTTTAAATATAAACAAACATTTATATAAATATTTGGGAATAGGGGCATAGCTTTTCTCCAAACTGCTTCCTGCTGTTTATTGAGTGAAGTAATTTTTGAGGGGTGTTCAAGGCAATGTTTCAGAGGGTCTTGGTCCATCAAACCACACTAGTCTGGAAGGATTCTACAGGTTCTCATCCTCTGTAGAAACAAAAGAAGAACTTCTTTTTCCAAAGCAACATACCCTTAGATTCATATTTTGAAATCAAGATACCTTTAAGATATATATGTTGGTTTTGCTTAGCAGCCCATACAATGAAATGTCTCTCTGTACTTAGCTTTTTCACAGTCAAAAAATTCAAAGAAGACACAATAATATATATAATCCAGACTCTTGTGAATTTTCCATCTTTACATGACTTGTTTTTCTTTACTCCTTTTAATCTATGACTTTACCCTGTTTCTTAAACCATTTATTTCCTTTTATAACTCTCTATATGCTTTTTCTTCTCTCTCCCAAGCCTATATACATTTATTCAACAGTGTGACCCATTTTGAGGTCTTTTATTTCTGAATCTGTCCTATTGTGTATCTGCAATTCTTTACTGTCCAGGAGTGCTTCTTAAAATGCTAAGCATTTCTTTAAAACATAAGTGGCAATATTGCTAGGGGAAATATGGTACTTCTTGCTTGCCTCACCCAGTCTAGCATGGTGGAGCTGCTCACTGCCTCTGAGAGCCATGCACAGTGCCCCATCTCTAGGCACACAGCTGGTCTATGTTGCCATTAAGCAAGTTGTAGCAGTCTGCTCACAAAGCCCACTCAAATGCTTTGTAGCCAGACCTCCAGAAAGAGTCAGAGTTCACGCTAGCAGCACAGCCCAGAAAACCGGCATTTCAAAACTGCTGCTTTTTTCCTGCTACTGCTGAATCAGGAAAACCTCCCTTAAAGGAGCTGTGGCACACTGCAAGCAAACATCAAGAAACTGTGTTACATTCTGTATTTTTGTGTCTAGAATTCTTTTTCAAGCTCTCTCAGATTTTTAAGTGGATTTTAGTTGACCACGCAGGTACCAATTTGTAGTAAGGAGGCTGCTAGTTTGTTCCCGACTAACCAGGTCTCTTCCTCAAGAGGGCACCAGATCTCATTACAGGTGGTTGTGAGCTACCATGTGGTTGCTGGGAATTGAACTCAGGACCTTAGGAATAACAGGCAGTGCTCTTAACAGCTGAGCCATCTCTCTAGCCCCATACTCAAAATAAGTTTCCCAGATTGTTCTTTCCATGGCTGAGTTCTGAGCCTCTTTAAGGCAGGGATGACAGTCAGTTAGTACAGCTCCTAGCACTGTAATGAAAGAATTCATCACTCTGCTTCTTAGGAAAGTCTCTATAGGTATCTGGCAGAAAGAAACTTCCCAGAGTTACCCAGAAGGACAGACAAAAACATGTTCACAAAAAAGATTAACAATATGTCAGATTCTCTTCCAGGATGAGGTATCATGTACAGATCAAAGGAAAGAGAAGAGGGCCTAGAATTTTGGTCCATCATGATGAGTCAGTCACATGCTCTGGGGAATCTGGGCAATGGGACCAGGAGGGCAAGGTTCCCAGCTCTCTTCAGAGCTTTAATTAGAAAACATGACTCTAAAATTGGAAAATGCTGCCCTACCTTCACATCAGGAAGATGTAGAAGGTATTGAGAGATATTAAGGGGGTATGAATGAATTCTGTGGCAGGACATTGCAGGGGATATATATGAATAGATTCCATGACAGGACATGGCAGGGGGTATAGGAGGAAGGACATTCTCTATTACATATAGTAAAGCTACAAGATAATCAGGAAAGCCAACTAAATGCTAACAGGAAAAAATGAAGTAAGGAAAATAAAAATTATAATGTGACAGTTGAACAGAATGAACAAAATTGAAATAGACTCTGAAGGTTCACTTTGTAGAGTTCACTAATGGATAGATCAGGAATTTTGTAGTGCCCTTGTGGCATGTTTTCTAATTATTAGCTATTTTTACAACTTTGACCTCCTTTGAGTCTCATAAAAAGGCATTTTAGATGGATTAGGAAACAAACTTGAAAGTCACCTGCCTAGTCATGCATCTTGGAGCAGCTGGCCTATACCTGAAGCTCATGTCTCTTGATCAGCAGCTCCAAGCACCCCACAGCATATCAGGCCATTACACACTAGTGTTTGACTATGGAATGACCTCACCTCAATTTCTCCTGGTCCAAGATGTCTTTGATCTTGTTTATATCGTCATTCAACAAACATTTATAGTTTTGCATTTTCCAGAAGAGCAATCTAGCATTCCCATTAACACCAGGAGTCTGATAATGCTGTCAGCAGCTGCTATACACAAGCACACAGTGCGTCACAGCTGGCTCCATCACCACAAGGCAGATGTGCCTGTCAGCTACACCATTTTCCTGATTACTAAAGAATTCCATAATCATTGAAAAAAATAGCCAAATAGGAAGTACTGAAAATGATAAGTTCCCCTTTACTTTACTACAGGATTTTCTTTTCTATAGTAATAGAATAAAATATGGTGCTTGTTGATTGACAGGCATAGAACAAGATACCCTTATTATACAGCATCTCATTTCATGTTAAGGATAACTTGATAAAAATGCTGCTCCCATCTCCACTCTCTAGCTGAGGAAACTGTATCCTCCAGAAAGAGCTATTCCAAGTTCATAGAACTAGCAAGTAGCAGAGGAAGAATTCTGGCCCAAGCCTGACATACGTAACCACACTCTTTCTGCACCATGGTGTCTTTCCAGTGCATGTTGTACTCTGGATTATTCAAGATGATTTGTTGTCTTCTGCTCTTCAATTCTACCTTGAGTCTACAAAGGGAGTGAAAGGGCCAATCCAAAATTCATTTTAGAGTCAAGGTCGCGGGACAAATTTCAATGGATTCTTTCCTATGTGTTTGCTGAATCAGAAGGCCTCAGGAAGCACTTGGCCAAGGTCAGGAAACTTGACTCTTGAGTGAGATCCTTGTTTTTGGGTGCACTGCTTACCCACCTAGGCTCCTGGGCAAGCACCAGGGCAAGCACCTCTCCTCTGTGTCTGCTTCCTCACCTTCACACTCTGAGCATCGGGTAATCTCTGAGGGCCTTCCAGCTCTGACCCACACCATCTCTCATGACACCCTGAAATGTGGATGACTTATTACATATGATCATTTGTGTAAAAATCATAAGAATAATAAAGCTAAAGTATTCAAAGTCCAGCTCAGACAAGTGGCATTGGGGTAAAAGGCCAGTGTTTCCTTTCTTGTGGCAATGGTCATAAACATTGTGGCTGAAAACAACAGAAACTCCTCTGGAGACAAGACATTAGAATCAAGGTGTCAGCAGGGCTCTGCTGCCTCCAGATATTCAGGAGAACTGTTCCTGGCCTCTTTCAGTCCCTGGTAGATAATGCCATTCTTGGACTGTTTGTGAGAGACCCAATCAGTTTTGGGTCTTTGGTGGCCACATTGCTTCCTCCTCCTCCTCTTCTGTGCTAGACATACCTTTGTTGCTTTCTTTTCATTGTGCATGGTGTGTGTGTGTGTGTGTGTGTGTTTGTGTGTGTGTGTGTGTATGTGCTCATGTGTACATGTGTAGACTTACCCTGCATGAATACATGGAGTCCAACAGGAAGATGTCAATTTTCTTCCTCTATAGCCCTCTGCCTTGAACAGCTCTGTGAACCTAAAGTTCATCATTCCAATGAGGCTAGTGATCCCATTGGATTCCTCTATCTTAACTTCCCAATAACAGGGTTGCAGGCACACACAGCCATGCCCACCTTTAATGTCGGTGCCAGGGATTTAAACTCAGGTTCTCATGCTTACATGGCAAACATCCTTCCCATGGAACCATCTTCTCCATCCTTCTGCTGCTCTTTATAAAGATATTTGAAATTATATTTAGGGCTTACATAGATAACTCATGCCATCCCCATCACAATCTACCTCATGCAAACACATTTCCAGTGGACACTGACCAAATAAGTAGCATTTAAAGAAGTGGTTCTCAACCTGTGGGTTGCAAACTCTTTGATGGTTGAACAAAACTTTCACAGGAGTCACCTATATACATTATGATTCATAACAATAGCAAACTTACAGTTATGAAGTAGCAACCAAGATAATTTTATGGTTGGAGTCACCACAACATGAGGAACTATATTTAAGGGGTCGTAGCATTAGGAAGGTTGAGGACCGGAAGGTCGAGGATCACTGCTTTAGAAACTCTGAGGATGAGGTATCAGTGTCTTTGAAGATTTATTCAGCCTATTAAGGAATAGCACTGTACTTGCTTTGAGATGATGTTAAAAGTACTCTTTCAAAGTACAAGGACATCCCCATGTACATCGAGAGTCATGCCCCTGCACTCCAGATCTAAACTGCCAACCTACCGGAGGTGGGCCAACAGATGAGCCATTTGGTGACACTAAAGTCAAACTCCCTAGGGCCAGAAGTCTTCTCTGACCCATCCAATTTCCTGAAATACTCTTCATTAGTAATTTGAAGAAAATGAAAGCTATTTTGTTGCTGTCACATTACGAATGTATTCTTTATATAAGCATCAACTGTCCCATCTTATCGCTCTCATTTTAAAAATCTGCTGTTGATATCTGTCCTTAAATATTAAAGAACAGGCAATAGTATACAGCACAAAGATAGCTATTTGGGGGCTTAATATGCCATTCCCAGGCATTTTGTAGAGATAGCGTGCTTGATTAGCATTCTTAAGGGCTTCAGTCTTATAACCAACACTGAAAGAGATACAAAGATTTCCACCTTCTCAGGAATCCCTCAGGAATCCCACAGGTAAGAGACCATCCTATGTGCCAGCTGCGTGCTTTGATTATGCCTTGCTCAGACGCTGAGGCTAGCCCCTACCAGCCACTTAATCTTTCTTTCAGTTTAGAATAATCTTAGAAAATGTTTGAACTCTACTTCTGCACTGTGAGCTCTGAGACAGGAGGAAACTGTCATGAAGGATGGAACGGCTGATTTACAGACACAAGTTCCCTCCAACCCTCAGCAACGACTTTGTAAACCATGGGAATTATTCCCGTTTCATGGACAGAAAAAAGAAACAAATGCTTAGTAAACAACTTGTCCCAAAGCTGTTCAGTCATGACTCTCACCTTATCTAGACCTAAAATCCATGCTTTCCCCCCCAAATCACATAGCCTAGTTCATCTCTAACCTGTACGGCAGCATCTGGAATGTGGCAAACTGGTGAGGTTAGATGGGGGAAGAAAGGAAGACTAGAAAGTGTAAGAAAAAAAAAAACAGACTTTCACCCTGCATGTGCTGTATCACTCTTGAAAGGCTGGAAACCACAACGTACAAGTGTGAAGGGGACAACAGAAGCTAACTGAGGAAACAGTGGCACCCAAAACAAATGGCAAAGCTCCACAGCACCCAAAACATCCCTAGAGAGGGTTGCATTTGCTCCCACAAAACATCCCAGAAGCGGGAAGTCTAAGGAGGTAGATCTGCTAACAGAAAGACAAGCTAAGCTGTTCAGTGACTAAGTGGCATAGCTAGGGTGGAAGCCAGGTCAGAAGAATTGATCTTCTGCTTTTTCCATCACACAGCACCACTCCCTACCCCATGGACTTCCCTACAGGCTGAACATCCCTTACTACAGCCTGCTCACGGGCTCTGAAGCCAGGAACCCTCCATCTGCTTTCTGTCCTCATTGGGAACAAAACAGGGGGACTAGAAAACTGACTTCATTTGTTATATTTTCCATCCTTTTTGGTGAAGAAACAAAAGTAAGGACCTGAAGGAAATAATATGGGCTCTCTAAGAGTATAGAAACTAAATGGTTGTCCTCATAGTTTTTGGGGGGATTACTTAGGGATTTTTTTTCCCAATAGCATCTATAAATTCTGTTTCTGTCTCTGTCTCTGTCTCTGTCTCTCTCTGTCTCTCTCTCTCTCTCTCTCTCTCTCTCTGTGTATGCTTGAATAATACCCACAACGTAAGAGAAGTTGTACATCATTCAGTATATGTATGATATTCCTAAAGGCTTAAATGCCAGAGATGATGAACAGATCCAATCCAATCCTACGTTGCAGCGCACACCACCTGTCTGTGCTCTATGCACTCCATACAGTTCGCGAGCTTTGGGCAAGGGGCTGGAGGTTGAAACACACAAAGATACACAGAGACAGCACAGACAGACAGAGACACAGACCTCTAGTCACTGGTAAGAAGCCCTCTATTCAATAGCACCATGGAGGTTTATATACCCAACAGTCAGGTGGGCCAACAGGTGAAAACCTTATCCTCTGATCAAGGAAAGGCAACAGGTGCTCATGAAGCAGAGCTGGTAAACAACTTTGACACAGCTTTCAGTAACTCAAATCACAAGGAAAGTAAAGATCTCTAGCAGGGAAGAGCAGCTGGAGGCCAGGACTCCAAATGATCCCAACATCTCCCTCCTAAATTTTTTATAAGACAGAAGACCCTCCTGTTTTAGGTCATCTCAGAAGAGTAAACCTGTACCCCCGTCTTTGGGAGATCCCTTCCCCGTCTTAGGCAGGCCCTCTTCTGTAGAAGTTGCCCGTCTACGGAGGAGTCTTCATTGTTTGTGCAGCATTTGCAATCAAACATGGGGTATGATCGAGTTACTGGCCAATAGGCTCAGAAGGACTTGCTAAGTGACCATATGCTGCATTCTCATGGATTGTCTGATCTTACACAGAATTCAGAGACGAATGCCCATGGCAACAGGTGTTAAGATTGCCAGCAAGAGGGTCCCCAATCACCACTGGACCCAGCCTCCCATATGGGCTATGGTATTCTACCAACCCTTTGGCTAAAACAGGGGGCACACAGGTATCGACAATCTGGTGTGCTAATTGTAACATTCCAAGGGCTATTCAAGTAACCATTGAGCTGTTTCACTGCATAAGAGGCATTAGCAATATTAACAGATGTCACACAAATGGAATGATAAAAGTGTGAACAAGTTGTACAAGCCATAAGTCCACCTGCTCCTACAATAGGGCAGTTTGTTGATTTAAATTCAAAAGTTCAAATTTAATGTGGACATTCAGGGCATTCTGAGTGTGGAGAACATCGTTGACTTGTCTCGCCAGTTTATCCATGGTGTCCGACACCAACTATGTTTGTGCCATTGCCAGTCCTGCAACCATGGCTGCAGTAGCAGACACCTCGATGACAGCAACCACCATAGCTGTCACTCCAAAATCTCGTTTCTCTCGATTCAGGGTCATCTCAGTCTGCTTAGCCTTTTTGGTAATTGGCAGTGGTACGATGGCTGGTACCCGAACTAACAATGCAGCACTGGAGTGGTCATCCCACCAGCTGCTCAGGCCACAGTTTCTGAAAGAACAACCAAGAATATCTTTTCCCCCAAAGGTGCTATTCCATATGGCATGTGCCACAACTGGCCCAGGCAGCTACAACGTAGGTTTCTCAAGTGCTGCGGGAAAGCCTACCGCTAGCACCGCAGACTCTTGGGCATGCAGAGCCTGGAACTGCCACCGCCTTCTCCTTGCCCCGCCGCCTTCTCGGGGCAGCCCAGCGAGGTCTGTGCTCCAGCTTGTCTGGGCTCCAGCACTTGTTGTTGCATTTGCTGATACTCCTGGCACCGCTGTGGCATCCCCCAGGCTGGGCACTGACTGGGCCAGGGTAACATGCCTTTTGCCACAGCCGCCTAGCAAAGCTCTGCTCCAGCTGCCTTCATTCTGGGTACAAACTGGTGCATGGAGTGGAGCAGAACTCAGGAAAGCAGGCTTGCTGCTCCGGAACCACTGAAGGGGCCCCACTTAAACAATCTTTTAGGGAAATTGGGTGTCGTCAACCTGTCTGGCTACTTCCTGCTGAGCGGGGGTGCTGCATTCTTGGGGGTATTTTACTGCAACATTTCAGGAGGTCTCAGTGAATCAAACCACATGAATCTTGAATAAATCCTCAGGTTCTCATCCTCTGTAGAGACAAAAGCAGAACCTCTTTTCCAAAGCATCAAAACCTTAGGCCTGTACTTTAAAGTCAAAATACCTTTCTTAGCAGTTTCCAAAATCAAATGTCTTTCTCCAGTCCAGAACACAAAAGGCAACACAATACAATAACATACATCTGTACACATTTTATCTTTTTGAGCTGTATACATTCTATCTTTTGGAGGCCTTCATTTCACCCTCCCACCTCCTGTTTCAGAGGGTGTCCTGTCTTAATTCCCTAATATGTCCCTGGCAGGAGACAACCCTGTCCACTTACCTTTCTTTCTCGGTTGGACTTCCACTTGCCGCGCCTGCGTGGCCTGGAACCAAAACCCGAGCAAAGGACGTCAGGATTAACATATACCCCAATCCACCCTCACCTTCAGAGGGCGACCTCTCAGCTTTCCCTAGTTCCCGATCTTGGTGGAACCTCCATTTGCAGCACACAGTGCCTGTCTGTGCTCTATGTGCTCCATACAGTTCACGAGCTTCGGGCAAGGGGCTGGAGGTTGAAACAGACAAAGACACACAGAGACAGCACAGACAGAGAGACAGGGACTTCTAGTCACTGGTAAGAAGCCCTCTATTCAATAGCACCATGGAGGCTTATATACCCAACAGTCAGGTGGGCCAACAGATGAAAACCTTATCCTCTGATCCTCAAGGCAACACGTGCTCGTGAAGCAGAGCTGGTAAACAACTTTGACAAAGCTTTCAGTAACTCAAATCACAAGGAAAGTAAAGATCTCTAGCAGGGAAGAGCAGCTGGAGGCCAGGACTCCAAACGATCCCAACATCACGTGGTAGTTTTAAAGGTGAAGGTGGGTACCATAAAAATGTCTTCCCTAGATCCAAGACAATATTATTACTCATTTATTCAGCTGATACATGCTCAGGCTTATTCCTGGAAGCATGGGGACTCTCTGGCACATGCTCAGCAATTCTAGAAAGTCTCAAATTGTAAGTTAGTTAAATGCATCTCGAAAGATCATGTGTGGTGTAAGCCTTGTGGTGGCAACAATATTTCTCTTATTAATACACAATTCCCAATATAAATTATACTATCTAGTATTGAAAGCCATGGTCTATGAATTGTCAAGATGGCTGAGAATCAGCAATACATCAGACTGAGTAAAACTACAATGGTAGGTAATTATGACCTTTACTTCCGGGTATAGAAAGACACCGTGAAAGAATCTTCTACAATATCTTTGACTTCAATTGTAGAACACATAAGAATGATATTATCTACTCCCAGAAAATCAGCTCTAAAATTCTGTGGATCAAATTTACAATGATTAAGTTACTTTGTATATTATCAGGTACATGATGGGCAATCTTTGTTTTGCCTATTGATTTCTTTCTCTCATCTGGAGATGTCAATCTCATGTGCTCTAAGAAACTTCCTCTTGGGGTCTCATCCTATGTCCTTCAAGGTGGCTCATCCTACTTCTAGGTTGCCAGGTTGGTCATGGGAGAGTTCCCTGACTATATGATGAGTCCAGAGAAGAGCACTTGACAGGCAGTCCCAATGCCATGGCAGGGGCAGATTTATCTTCCAGACGAGATGGCTAAACTATTCAGAAGCTTTCTCAGCAATGCCAGTGACCATCTTGCCATCACAAGAGCTCTCTAGAAAATAAAGCCAGTTGGAGAAAAGCAGCCAGAGAAGTGAGAGAGGCAGGATCCTAAGTACAGCTTTATAGCTATGATATTAAGCTAAGCCACACTACAACACAAGCTAATACATCTCCCCTTCATTTCCATATGCTCAAAGTCACTCTGTGCTTTATGCCAGACCCAAGGAGAGAACTTTCTAATAACAAAGACTCATATCCCAAAGAAAAACTATATCAAAAAGCACCATAAATTTAAGGGAAAATGATAGACAAAAAATATTAAAATGAAGAAATCCTATCACTAGTTTGTATTGTCATAGAATAGTGTCATAGAACTACCATCATGTTTCAGAAACAACAAACCATATAACATGAGAGTAGAGTCGATAACTATGAGCACTTACGCGTGTTCCCGTGGAGCACTGCTAGACTCTGACATGGATACACCCCAGGCCACCAATTGACCCTGAAAGGCTGAATTACTTAGCAACACCCTGTACCAGACCAGTAGGTTTCCCTTCAAAGAACCATTAAGCTTCTCTCCTTGGGTCTGGCATAAAGCACAGAGTGACTTTGAGTGCTTTGATTGGAAGTGGATTAAAGGTCAAAGGCTCATTTCCCTTAATATCATATTTGTGTCAAGAGCAGAAGTGGGAGGGACAAGTTGTACCTGATATCAGATGAGGACCTATGGTGGTTGGAGGAGCTGGTGAGTTGCACCATAGCACTGCCAGCGAGGTCTGGAGACGGATGCTGAGAGAAGCGGTTCTTTGTTGCTTTAGTTAGGGTTTCTGTTGCTCTAACAAACACTATGACCATGGCAACTCTTATAAAGGAACACACTTAACTGGGGCTCGCTAACAGTTTCAGAGGTTTAGTCCATGATCACCATGACAGGGGCATGCAGGCAAACATGGTGCTGGAGAAGGAGCTGAGAGTTCTATGTCTTGAGCCTCAGGCAGCAGGAAGCAAACTTTGTTCCACACTGGGGAGTAGCTTGAGCAAATCAGACCTCAAATCCTGCCTCCACAGTGATACATTTCCTCCAACAAGGCCACACCTTTTAATAATGCCATTCCCTATAGACCAGGCATTCAAGCACATGTTTCCATGGGGACCATACCTATTCAAATCACGCATGTTATTGTCAGGGAACCTTTATACTTTCAAGAAAAGAACATTCCTCAGATCTCATTAAGGATAAGAGATGGGGTACATTGAAGAAAAATTGTGATAGCACTTGCCAATTTTTTAATGTTATTATAGTCATTTAGCTTCACCTGTCAACTTGACAAAACCTGGAGGAAAAAGAACCTCAACTAAAGAACTGCCTAGATCAGACTGGTCTGTGAGACATTGTGTTAAATGCTAATTGGTGTAGGCATACCCAGCTCACTGTGGATGGTGCCATCTCTAGGCTGTGGGTCTGAGCTATATAAGTTAACTTAGCAAGTCAGAAGAAGCAACTACAGTAAGCAATATTCCTCCATGATCTCTACCTCAGTTCCTGCCCTGACTTCCCTCGGTGATGGACCGTTACCTAAAAATGTAAGCTAGACTAAACCCTTTCCTCCCCTAAGTGTTTTGGGTTTTGTTTTGTTTTGTTTTGTTTTTATTACTGTCGGTTTGCTTTTTCTGTCATGGTGTTTATCACAGCCACAAAAGCAAAGCCAAACAGATATTCTAGTTAACTTGGCACAGCCTATAGTCATCTGAGGCAGGAATAGTTGAGAAATGCCCAGACCAGACTGGACTAGAGCTGTGTGTGGCAGATATTGTCTTGACTGATCATTGATGAGGGAGGGTCGGAACTACTTTGAGCGGTACCATTCCTATGCAAGTGGGTCTGTATTGTATAAAAATGCTGGTTGATCATGAGCTGGAGAGCAATCAAGCAAGCACATTCCTCTATGGTCCATGCCTAGGGTTCCTGTCTTGAGTTTCTATCCTAACTTCCCTCAATGATGGACTATGACCTAGAAATATAAAATGAGACAAACCCTTTCCTCCCCTATTGCTTCTTCTGGCATTTGTCACAGCAACAGAAGGAAATTAGGACAGAGTTATTCTATTATCTGTCTCTAAAGAACAACTTTACCACAGTGGCGTCTCCTTGAAGTATCCACAGGAGTTAAGCCAATTTGAGAAGTACCAAAGGCAAGGGTGTATATGATGCACAGTAAATTTCAAACTCTCCTAGCCTCAATTTGCTTTGTTAAGACCAGAGGATCAGCATCTTACTCAAGGATGGAGCAAGAACTGGGAAGATGGATGGTAAAGTACCTTAATAAGGCCCAGTGCATTGCACAGGCACAGCAAATATGGGTTTTCTTCCTCTCTCTTCCCTGCTCCTTGCCATTGAGCAACGATAGAGTGTAATGCAGGGTGGGATGAGACAGACACACTATTAAGTCAGACAGTTCCAATGCATGCTTTATACCTGCCATTTATCGTCTGTAAGACCCTAAAGACAGTTTTTCTGTACTCGGAACAGTTTTAACTTCATAGCACATCCTACGCTGGGATATTCAGAAAAGCATCTGTGTCATTCTCAGTTCTGTGCTCACTACTGATATATGTGGGGAATGTTATTCATTTTAAGTTCTTAAAAAGTATTTTGTGTGGCTTATTGTTGCTGCTACAGCGGGTTCTTTCCTTCTTGCTACCTGGCAGTAAGAGATGAGCCTACAAAAGCAACCCACTGGAAAAGACCACACACCACCACCACCACCACCACCACCACCACCACCACCACCACCACCACCACCACCAGTCCAGAAGAAACAAGGAATCCAGATCCAAGCTGTGAGGGAAAGTCTGAACTTTTCTACCAAGTAAGAAACAGAATGCTACTAGGTCCTTTGTCAGAAATCCTCCCAGCCATGAAAGCATGGAAGAATATTTTTTCAAGCTTGAAAAGTCAGTGCCAAATGAAATTGCTATCTCTAGCAGAGCTGTCTTTCCAAATTAGGGCATTTGAAGATAAGAACAAACTAAGACATCTCGTGACCACCAAGACTGAACTGCAAAGGACAGTAAAAGAAGTCCTATGCACAGAAGAAGAAGAAAGATCATCTCAATAATAAAACACGAGAATGAATAAAGTTCACAGGGGTAGAGCGATGGCTTAGCTGTTGAAAGTGCTTGCTACTCTTCCGGAAGTCCTGTGTTTGGTTCCCAGCACCTACATAGAGTGGTTCACAGTCATCTATTACTCTAGAGGGGAAAATGCCCTCTACTGGCCTCTGTGGGAACCCAGAAAGACATGACTTACATACACAGAGACATACATATATACACATTAATTTAAAAATAATAAATAGTTTAAAAAATAATAAGGCTAGCACATGACTTTAATCACAGCATTAGGAAAACAGAGGCAGAATCTGTGAGTTCAAGACCATTGTGGTCTCTGTAGCAGGTTCCAGTACACAAGTAAGAGTGTACTTGTACACTATGCAAAACATCAGAATTTAGAAAGCTGTGCTAAGAAAATATATAGAAGAATGAAACTGCATCCTTATTTGTCACTCACCACAAAATCAAATCAACATGAATAAAAAAAACCTTCATGTAATACCCTAAATGTAAACTATTACAAACAAACAAATGAAATAGGCAACACTTCAAGATGTGGGAGCAGGCAAAGATTTTCTGAACAGAACTTCAAAAGCAGGGGAAAGAGTCCTAAGAATTGGTCAGGTTACAGGAAATTAAGAAGTTTCTAAACAACAAAGGAAACAATTGCCAAAGTGAAGACACAGACTACAGAATGGGAAAAAGTCTCCAACAGCTACGCCTCAGACAAGGGTACACAAATTAAAAAGTAGGTACACAAATTAAAAAGCAGAGAAAATCACATCCTCCAACCAGTGCATGAGGTAATGACCTGAAGAGAAAGTTCTCAGAAGAAGAAATAAAATGGCCAAAAACCAAACAAAAAACTTAAAGTGTTCTGTTCAACGTCCTTAGCCAGGAAGGAGACTCGAATTAAAATTACTTTCAGATTCTATTTTATCCAAGTCTGAAGAATATCACAAAAATAATGACAGAGACTTGCAAGAATGCAGAAAGAATGGAACCCTATTCGACGCTGTAGGGAAAGGAAACTGGTACAAACACTGTAGAGATCAGGGCAGAGCAGTGGTTTTCAACCTTTCTAACGCTCTGACCCTTTAATACAGTTCCTCATGTTGTGGTGACCCCCAACTATAAAATTATTCATAACTATAATTTTCTACTGTTATGAATTGTAATGGAAATATCTGATATGCGACCTCAAAAGGGTTGTGACCTGCAGGTTGGGAACCGCTGATATAAATTCTCCTCAAGAAACTGAAACTGTTACTACAACATAACCTAGCTGGACTCCCCTGGAGGATGCCCCCACAGAGCTGTAACTCAACATGCCAGAGATACTCACACATCCATGTTGATAGCTGTACCATTCACCATTGGCATGACACAGAACCAGCCTAGATGTTTGTTCGTTAAAAAGTAGAGCAAGAAGATATAGTGTGTATGAAATTTTGTTCAATTATAAAGAAAAGTGGAATAATCACATTTGTAGGAAAATGGATAGAAATTGGAAGCATTGTGTTAAAAGAAATAAGCCAGACTTAGAAGCACAAATACTATGCCTTGTCTCACATGTGAAAACTAAACTACAAACACACATGTAAAGAGAATAAAATGCCTTTTTCCAGTCCTGAAAACTATAGAGTAAGTCTTTTAGATTATGTACAACTTTATACACATATGTAACATATATAACACACATACATACGGAATTTGAATACACACACCTATGCATGTACATGTATAGAACGCTAATTTGTTTTTAAAAATTTTGATTCAGTTATATTTTAATATAGCAAACCAGACAAAATGATAGTTATGCTCACCAAGCAATTTTAATAGGTTCCTTTATGAAGGAATAGGTTTCGCCATCTTCATACACATGTGCCATTAGAATGTTGTCTTTTGTCCCTCTCCACCACTTCCCTTCCCTGTTCTCTCCTGGCCTGGCTCCCTTCCTCCCCCTACTTAGTCTCTGTTTTCCTAGTGCTTTATTACCTGTCTATTTGCCACCTCCTTAACATTTCTTCTTCTCCATATGGTTTCTTCTGCAGTTTCATGACCTACCAGCACGCATATAAATAATGTGTACACACACACACACTCACACACACACACACTGCATAAATAAACAAATGTTGCTTTAAAGGTTTTCAAATACTGGAAAAAGCTTGATCTCCATGACCTTGAATTTCACAATAGATACTTAGATATGATACCAAAAACAGGTGCAATGAAACTATAAAACGGATTAGACACCATCAAAATTTAAAACCTATCCATAGCTAAGAACATTAAACAAGTAAGGAAAAAAGCAACCTTGAGAAAATTATTTGCAAAAGACAAATCTCGTAAATGCTTAGTATCCATAATATCTCAATTCATGTTAAAAAGGGAAAATAAATACAATAAATGTGTCATCAAAGACAATCATGGGCATGTCCATGAAACACATGGGAACATGATCAGCCTCCATTAGTCACTAGGGAAATACAAACCCCAGACCACACTGAGGTCACCACTTCACACCCACTGGGAAGACATATAATAATTTTATTTTGAAAATGAAGAAAAGAACAAGTATTGGTCAGGATGTGGGAAAATCGGAACTCTTGTGCACTGCCATTAGGAGGGTAAGATGGTTTGCCGCTATAGAAAGTAGTTTGGCAGTTCCTCAAAAAGTTGAAGAGAAAATTACCATAGCAACCCCAGTATCCTATGCTTTAGACTCTACCCAGAAGGGTTGGATATAGGTATGGACACATGTGCAGAGTCCTACCTCTACAAGGGCCCCAAAGGGGAAGCACTCCAAATATCCTCCAACAGATAAAAGGATAAGCAAAGCACACATGTCCAAAGTGTATATACACAAGTGGGTCATTCATCAGCCATAAATAGAAATGAAGTACTGATACCTGTCACAACTGAATGAGTTTCAAAGTGTCATGTGATAAAGCCAGCCCTCCCCCAAAAAAAGGCTTCCTATTGTATGGCTCTGTGTAGATGAAATATCTAAATAGGCAAATCCGCAGGCAACAGGTGAAGATCCATTGTTCCCAAGGCTAGGGCAAAGAGGAGAAGGTGCCTAAAAGGTCAAACGTTTTACTTGCAGTGACGGGAACTGTTTGTGGGCTGCAGTTAGATGACACTGCAGATATATCAAATGCCTCTGCAGATCCGTGGTAGAATGGTGAGCTTTGTTTTGTGGCGTTCACCCAAATGCATTATTTCCAAGTAGATATGCACCACTTCAATGCCATTCTAAGCAGGGCCTTCAAAGAGCCATCCTGTGTCAACATATTTTATTTTAAAATATACATTAGCAGACTGGAGTGATGGCTCAGTGGTCAAGGGGGCTTGCTGCTCTTCCAGAGGACATATGTTCGGGTCCCAGCACCCATGCTGAATGGCTCATAACTGCCTGCAACTCCAGCTCCGTGGGATTCAATGCCTTCTTAGGGCCTCCAGAGGTATCTGCACTCATGTGCATACATACATGAATATGCGTAAATAAAAATAAAATAAATATTTTAAAATTTATTTGTTAGTAATCCTGTGCATCTTTAATAAACTAGTAAATACATCAATCAATTAATAACTAATAAATTTATCTTGGAAAATATATTATTGTAAGAGACACAGAGACGAAGACACAGAAACATTTAAATAGTATAGTAAATTCATTGCCAGTGACATCATGGCTTTATATAAAACTATGACCGAGTGAAATAAAAAATTAAAACTATCCATAAAATTGCCCAGCTAGATTGTAATACTATGACATAATGGCAAATTTTTTCCAAAATATGTGACTTGTTACTCTTTTTTGCGTATACTTGTCTCTGTCTCTACTGAAGAATATTTCCTCTTCAAATTAAAACTAGCTAAACTCTATTTTAAGAAACCAAGAAACAACATTTATTTCAACACTGAGGCCAAGTCAGCTGAAAAAATAAAGTTAAAAATGCTTGCAATAAATGTTTCTATTGCAAAATCACAATGTGACTACAATTTTGAGTTTGCTTATATTTATAAGATATTATCTTTCTTAGGATATCTTTTCAGTTTTCAAAATACATACAAAGACACTATATATCTGAAAAAAAATTGACAATTGGCAAAATTTTGCCTGGCTGAGTGCATCTTAGTGAGACTTTGACCTGTTAAACACAAACTACAAAGTATCAAAATCAGGAAATTGTCACATGAGGAATTGGTGGCAGAGGTGAGGGATGCCTGAGAAGTCACAGGGTGACCATGAGGCACCTCCTGAAGGTAACTGCAGAAGGAAGTAGACCCTCCCAGGAACAATGGTCCCTGGGCTGAAAACAGGATGGGTCATCCTGCAGGCTACATTATTCTCCAAGGCACAAGAAAAAGATCTGGTTCCTTCCTTCTCCCCAGCCTCCAGTCTCTCACCTAGCTAGATACTAGCTGATGGCTGTAGAAAAAGAGGAACCAGACTCAAGCCTGCAGCCTCCTACAACACAAAGGGAAGCAGGGAAGAGGGGGAACTGCGAAGGAAGGCAGGAAGATGGTGACCCTACACAGAGGGCATAGCTGGTTATCATGGAATGGGTGGAGTATCATATAAATGATACACGCAATGACTTCTATTTACTTACTGTCCTCAGGGATCTGACTATCTACTTGGACAACAGGTAATGTAATAACTGTGACTATTTCCACGGATAATAAACAACAGCACCTTACGAAGGATTTCATGTTTTCTTGAGATAAAGAAATTAAATATTGGAAAGAGGCCACAAACTTGAAACTGTATGATCCTCAATGCTCCTCTCTCCATCAAAGCCCAATTCACACCATCATGGAGTCCTATCTAGTTTTCTAACGGTTTCTCAAACTCATCCATTTCCCCACTGAATAGCCTAATCTGAGGCTGTTAAATCTCCCACTTGGGCCCCACATTGGCTACAAATCATATATTTGTGATCATCCATAATTCTCCAATTCATTTTTTTTACAAAGGAAGAGTGGTTGCCTTTCCAAATACAGATATTCTGGGACTGGCTTATTAAAACTGCCTACAGCTTTTCCCAATACTCTCAAGTTAATGACCAGATGGAATGAAAGAGTTCCAGCAAACCAAACAAATAGCTCCCAGAATGGGAGAAAATCTTTCCCAGCTGTACTTCAGACAAGGGTTAATATACAGAATTTACACAAAACTGCAAAATTTAAACACTCAGGAGGAGAACTGCCAGTCAACAAAAACGAACAGACAGTTCTCAAAAGAAGAAACACAGGCAGTCAATAACTACTGTAAAAAGTGGTCAGCATCCCTGTCAAGGGGGAAATGCAAATTAAAACTACTTTACATACTGCCTCCTGCCAGTCAGAAATGTCTGTTATCAAGATGTCTGATAACAAAGTCAGAGGATGTGGAGAGAGACGAACTCTTACTCATTGCTGAGGGGAGGGCAAATTATGGAGATCAATTTAGAGGTTCCTCAAAAAATTAAAAGTAGAGTATCATCTGACAAAGGTATTTAACTCCAGGCAATATACTCAAGTAACTCCACACCTACCATAGACAAATTGGCATATTCGTGTTTTTCTATGGCAAGGCACTCAAACCAACAGGTGAACAGATAATAAAAACATTGTACATAAACAAAATGGAATATTGTTCAGCTATAAAGAAAATGCAATAATGAAAATTTCAGGAATTGGATAGATTTTGGAAATATTAAGCAAGGCGCCCAAACTCAGAAAGGCAAAAAGCACATTTTCTAAGATATTTTTATCCTACCCTATAATATGTGTAAGAGGTGTGAGTATGGATACAGTATAAAATTTAGAAAGGAGACCAAGAGAAGATACTGTTAGGTGATAAGGAAGGAAGGAGGAGATTTTTGATAAAAGATCATGAAAATATATTACAAAGCTAATTTTTGTCTAGTTTTAATTCTGTCCTATTTTTTTCCTTTTTTTATAGTAGATAAGTGAATTCAACTTCTTATGTGTTGAAGTAGAAGGAACCATAAAAAAACCAACTGTGATTGATAGTGAAAGTCCCACTGCCTCATATTGGCCATTCCAACTATATAGAACCTCATGGAGGTGTACGGAGCTTGGGATTGGGCAAGTGGCTTCTTCAAATTAGTTGTAGGATGTTTTCATGTGTGACTTAATTAGAGTAAAATGAAGTTATGAAAAAAATCAAGACTCATAAAGTTAAATCACCACTCTGAGTGGAGTGTCTTCAGTGCCAACATTCTTGCTTTTTTTTTTTTTTTTTTTTTTTTGGTTTTTCAAGACAGGGTTTCTCTGTAGCTTTGGAGCCTGTCCTGGAACTAGCTCTTGTAGACCAGGTTGGCCTCGAACTCACAGAGATCCTCCTGCCTCTGCCTCCCGAGTGCTGGGATTAAAGGCGTGCACCACCACCGCCCGGCTCAGTATGTTTCAGGAATAGATTGGTGCTTCTAGGAGAAATTATGTCTCCTAAGTTATTTAAATGCCACATTTTATAGTTCTTAGAAGTGGTTGAAGATTTCTTATCTATGTAGAATACACTCTGTATGTATCTAAAGAACCTGATTAGTCTAACTATAAGTATGACAAACATGGATGACTCTTGACCTATAATACTTAATACCTGTATAGCTTAAAGACCAAAACTCCATATTAGAATATTAAACAATCTTTAAATAACTCTGCAGCAAATGAGGATAATGACCTCAAAATGTAAACAAAGTATAAGTATCTTGATCAGAGGTAGAAATGTATAGTGCAATATGATAAATATATCCTAAAATTGTATCAATATACAAAATGTCCTAGGCAGAGGTAGAAACATGCATGCATACAATATGACAAAATAACTTTGCATAGGTGTGCAAATATTGTAAATAGAAATAGGAGCATGTTTAATATAACAAATATAATTTGAATTTGTTTCAATATACAAGAATCTATAAGTAAATGGTCTACAAATAATAGCTCACAGTATTCACTCTATTACTTACTATTATTATTAGTGTGAGTAAGCTCACACTAATCTACATATTTCTTTTTAAAAAAAGAAGATCCCTAAGCCTAGACAATTTCCACCCCAACCCCCAACCCTATACCAGTTATAATCAACCCTTAATTATGTCCCTAACCCTAAGGACAAACTTTGTTGGAAGAGAGGACATTGTCTTCTAGACTTATTTCCAGCTGTCATGGGGGCAATTCTTTTATGGGATCCTGTAAAACTAAAATGATGGTGCTGATCTAACCTTTAAAGGCCCAAGTATCTTTTTGCATTCTAGGTTGGCATTTTCAAAAGTAGAGATTTAATAAGTAATCATCTAGCTTATGGGTCTGTTACTCCTATTTGCACAGCCTTAATTAATCTTTGTAAAAAGTCACTAAAGGGTTCTCTTTGGCATTGTTTAACCCTAGTATATGATTCAATTCTTTTCCCTGTTTTATGAATTCTTTCCTAAGCATTTAAGGCTGCTGTGTGGCATAGGGACAAGGTATGGTCATCATAAAAAGCGTCATGCTGTGGATCAGTAAAATGCCCTCACCAAGAATTTGTAAATCCTTTTGCTCTTCCCTGTTGTTCTAAACTTTTGCCTCTTCTCACTAGTAGCATTTCCATAGCAGTTCTGGTTCATCTTTGTGGACCACTGAGACTAATTGAAGCAAATCATGTGGTGTTGCCTTATTAATTGAAGCCCCTGTCTTTACCATCTCCCTAACAAATGGTGAATAAAAGGCATGAGATACTACTGCTTGCTTAATTTCCTTTAAATGGTTCATACCTATAGTTTTCATTTACATTTTTTAAATCCTTTGGGGTATTTAGTACTGGATGGTTTGTCAGAGGTGATTTGGGGGTAAGTAGCTAAAACCCTTGGCAAGTCATCTCTGACTGACATATACTGACGATGCTAAATCCTGTCCTTGTACCTCCTCTCCCTACTCATCAGTTTCAAAAATTTTCTCAATTGTTTTAAATCTTTTTACCACTGTCTTTTGTAAAACCTGAATCTCTTAACCTGTGATTATTTCTAATGATTTTATCAACTCACATAATGTTTGGTCCTCATTCTGCACATATGATTCCAAGGTATGAAATTTTTCCACTAATGATAACTTATATCATATTTAGATGGCATGCAGATTGCCTTTCTGGAGAGATACTCCATCTGCTAATTTATCATAACTTTTTAATAGATTTTGATTGTTAAATATAACAGAATGAATTTTTTCAGATAATTTCTCAGCACCCTTTGACATGGATTGAATTTTGTCTGTCAAATTAGTGTTATCCTTTTCAATTGTATTAATTTTTCAGCTAACTTTTGATTTTTGATGGTATTAATCCTGTCAGCTAGATGTTCATTATTAGTCTGTAATGACTATATCATTTCTAAAAGTGTCTCATTCTTGGCTCTGGTATCAAACCATTTTCTTAAGGATATAAAATGAGAAACAAAGCTCAGTTCCAATATCAAATAAATGGATGTATCAGAAAAATCATATAAGCCTTGCAGAATACCATCCATAGTATAGGCAAAATGGTTATTAAATTTCTGGATGGTGCTTTGTCTGCCACTATATAACTTTTAAATTTACTGATTTATTTATGTAAATTAAGTTATCTTGTTGGTCTTCGATAAATTGTTGCAGGTCTAATCATTTGTATTAGCTAGCAGGTGTCACAGTTGAGAGCAGGTAGGCAAGTTTTAGTACCTGAATTACCTGGGACTTGATTAATTAATTAAGAGCAGTGCATTTGTATATGAAGGATTGAGCTGGCCAGAATATCAAGGAACCCAAAGCTTGCAGATTGTGGTAGGAGAAAAGTGTGTATGGGCAGGCAAGTTGCTGGGCTTAGGCACCAGCTGGAGAGGATGCCATGGTGGGCTGTGGATGGGTGGGCTGCATGGTCTGGGTGCCGGCTGGAGAGTCTGCAGCAGTGTGCTTCGGGTGAAAAGTGTGCCCAGGCTGGTGTGCCTCAGAGTGCGGTAGGGAAATAAAGCATGCGTGGATCTTTCGGGCTGGTCCTGGTAGGCATGGACACGTGCCGCATATTGGGTGCCAGTTGTAGATGGACACAATAAAGTAATCCCACACTAGCTCAGAATGGGGCATAAACAAAGTGTTCTTTATTTAGGGGTAGACTCACAATCCTCTGCATGAGCAGGGAGTGGACCAAATCCAGCAGCTGAGAGAAAGAGAAAGTGAGCATTTTTAGTACCCAAGGCCAGACCCAACCTGATCCAGCATCTCAAAGGCCATTGGCTGAAGTTCTCCCAGCAGTATTTCAAGGACGTGACTTGAGTGATTCCATCCCCTGTCCAACATAGGGACAATGAACACTTTGTGAGGATTCGGAGAGGGCAGGTATTTGCAGCAGCCAGCACAGTACGTGTGCTCAGTGAGTAGGAGCTAGCTGCTAGTTTTATCATCACTAGCTGAGTTGCCCTGTGTAGGTCTAGACCACCACTCACTACTTAGTAAGTATTACAGATGATAGCTATTAATTTCACAGGGAAGCATCAGAAATGGTTTTTATACTTTTATCCGCTTGTTCCTAAAGTCATAAGATGCCCTTGTCCTATCTATGGGCAAGATTTCCATGGTAACAAACTCCTCTGGATGCAACCTGCTCTCTTCTGTCCTGAACTCTCACAGTCCTTGGAATGCTGCCTCTCTCCCATTGCCACCTCCCCAGGGCTCAGGGCAGAATAATATCCCGTCCTTCCTCTGAGGGATGTAAAGCAGCTTAAATAATTAGATATTAGGTGCTTTGAAAAAGAGAGCACAAAACTCCACAAGCACCGGGAGAGAATTAATTCACGAAATCACTGGTGGGCTCAACAATTACATGTGTCGTATTTACTCAGCTGTGAGAAAGGTATGGAACATTGAAGTTTTAGAGTGTGGTCCAAATCTCTCAAGGCCAAGGATTTCCTGCAACTCTGGATCAGCTGTGTTCTCTAAGGCGAAGACCATAAAGTCCTAGTCTCTTAGACACAGTGTGAGGAACACTTGCATCTTATTAAATCTTTCTAAGCCTCTCTGCTCTCAGACCTCACCTGCACTGTGTGCTCTCTCTGGAACATGAATGGTGGAGTAAACAGCACACAAGACTTCATTAGCTGAGCTGTGCTGGATTTCTGATTCTGTCACTTCCCGGCTGGTTCTTTAACTTCCCTTCCCCTTAAGAGAATGATGATGCTAATAATTTAGGTTGTGGCAATGAACTAATGAGCTAATACTGCTCCTGTGTTCTCCACAGGAAGCTTATTAGGTGAATATCTTATTCCATGCCAGATTACATTATGCAATAGGAATATGAAAGATTCTGTGGTCAGAAGTGACAAGTAAACGCATAAGTGTTATGAAATGACCTGACCTTTCCACTCCAAGCGTGCTCCACAGCTGCCGCAGCAGCAGCAGCCAGAGGCTTGCTAAAGACACAGAACCACATACCTACTAAATCCAAACCTGCATTTCCACAAGACCCTGGGGTATTCTGAATATTAATATTGAATGACAGAGGCTTGGAGCAATGCTAGGGAAAGGATGGGTGCTTGCAGAATGGTTATAACGCAAACATTATCTAGATGGTTGGGGTTGGTGGGCAGCGAAGGGCAGCTGGGGTCAAATATTAGGCATTCAACCAAAGGGAAGGAATGCACACAAATGCAAAGAGACGAGATCACATGGCACCTTCAAAACACCCAGAGTAACTCGGCATTTCAGCAGTGGCTGGTCAGCTGCCCTTGCTGCTCAAAGTCAGGTCCTAAGCATGTCCTATGCCCCATTCATGTTGGTTCCTACAGAAACATCAATGGGTTTGCACTCAGGAGTTAACTTCGGCTGCTTCTGTCTGTCATATGAGTTTCTGATGTACTTCCTGGCAGAGAACTCCAAACACATGTGGTCAGACTTGATCTCTAATCTGCGGTTCCTTTCATAAAGAGGTGGAAAGAGGAAATGAAACCCTTCGAGATTAACTTTTCCTGCAAAGTGTATAAAATATTATCAGGACTGTCAAGCTTGTCTAAGACTATTCTTTGTAGCATTTTATCAACTGGATTTTACTCCCTTGGTTCTTTATTGATGTACATTTTGTTCTTTTCTATACATTTTTCCAGAGATGTTTGTGTTTGTTGAATGCTGTCCAATTGCCCAACCTCCTCGGGTGTGGCTCATGAAGCTTCCGAGCCTACATGCCTACCTTTCTACCCCCACTTACTGCCCATTCCTAGCTGTTGGTGGAAATAGCGTTCCTTTCTGGAGACTATCCCTGTTCTGTTTGTGATACTCTGTCCTCTGCCTGGAGTTCCCTTATCCTCTGGAAAACCCTCACTGCTCAGAGGAAGCACTTGCGGCTGCTCCCATGTAGTTCAGACTTACAGATGCTCAGCAGTTCTCTCACTGCCGTCCAGTCACCAAGAGCACTGTTGTCACACACCTGACTCCTCCTCTCAACTTGGACTTCTCAGGAACGCAATCTGTGACACAATTTGCAAGTCACCTTCTCGCTGATAATCTCATTTTAGCTTTTAAACTGTCTGGGATTACCTGTATCAGTCATGCCTAACCCTCCTCTTCAATAGCAATTCATTGTTAAATCATTTTACCAATTCATTCAGTGGCTACGTATTGAATAGCAACTATATCCCAGGCTCCACGCTGTCAGGCTACTGTCCAACTTCTGGATAGGGTCTGGGATTTGATCCTTGCCTTTCCTACTTACAAACTCTTCAGCTTCCTTGACCTTTCGAGTCATTACATCCAGCCTTTGCTGCAAGTCAGAGAACCCATGGGGAGCTCTCTTAACCATGGGCAACCTCTACCTGCGCACTTCTAGAAAGAGATCACTTCTCACAAGGATACTCTTTAGAATATACTTTACCGTGTGTGTGTAGTGGCCAGAGGTTGACATCAAATGTCTTCCTCTATCACTCTCAACCTCACTTTTTGAGACAGGGTCTCCAACAGAACCTGGAGATCACAGATTTGGCAAGACGGCCTTGGCCAGCAAGCCCTAGGAATCCTGCTGTTTCCACACAAACCTGCAGCACTGGGATTATAATCTTGTAAGTGGGTGTCGGGGGTCAGAACTCAGGTCTACCTACTTGCACAGCAAACACTATTAACTGGGCCATCTCCTACTTTATAATATTGAGCAGCGTTCTTCCTCTGTGTCAACTTCCCAGTACTCTGTTTCTATACTCTGTTCTTTGTCAGACTGTCGCCTCCACTTCCACGTGACGTTTATAGAATTATCACATGCAGGAATGGATGAAACTCAGGGATCATCTCCTACAACTCCTCCATTTAATAAGTATTTTTAGTGATTTGTCAATGACAAATGCTCGCAAAGGCTAGGCCTGTGCTCTTTCTATAAAAGCATGTGGCCCTGATTAATATGTCCACTCTACTGACCAGGCACTTCTGCACACCTCCCTGGGTGTCTTCCATTCTTCCTGTTGTTTTCATGGGCAATTCCTGCTTTGCCAGGATTTTAGACAAAGAAAGAGTAAGAGCCTTAATATGCCTCATTAAATCCTCAGTTGTTCCTGTCCCATTGCTGAATTACTAAATTATTTTGGTAGTTTCTATTCTTTAATGCCTGTTATCATGGAAGATGAACAGATCACTCAACTAGTTCACATTCAACATATCCCCTGTGTCAGGCATTATAAGGCACTGGGGGATAGGCAGGGTGTGATAAAACTGATAGAGGTGTGGTCTCTGTTCTGGGGAAGCTCCCAGAATTTCATTTGAGAAGAGATATAAATAGTCCAGAGGTCAGATATGTGGACTCAGTGTCAGGAGGTCCTGGGAGAGAACCGCACCTTTCCCATGTATTGTCAGCACTGGACAAGCTACTCACCTTCAGCTTTTATTGGCAAAATAAGATTAGATGATAGAATATCAGTGTTTGTGTATTCTAGTGACGATTAATGGCTCAATAAGTTATAGCTACTACCATAATTATTAATCATGTTGTTAATTTAGCAAATGATCATTGTGCTTGCCCCCAAGAGGTACTCTATTTTATATGGATGACATGGCTATGAGCCCTCCCGCCAGGTTCCAAATACAGAAGGATGGTGTAACCAGCTGTGAGAGAGATGATGAATACAGTCCCCAGATGCCAACACCATTAGGGTCTGCATCAGCTAGAAGGTGCTTCTTGGCCAAGTCTTTCTATAAGGCAGCTCAGGTCTGTAGACTAAACAAGTTCAATAAACTCTAAGAGACCATGTCTACCCCAGTATCCCTTCCGATCCTGGTTCCTCACTGATGTTGATTTCCAGTAAGCATGTCGCATCTGAAACTCCATTTCCACATCTGCTGCCAGAGAACCCAGCCTATGGTAGCCAAGCCTGAGTTTTCCCTCTATTCTCTGGGTTCATGTAGTATTAGCTTCTCTGGTTGCTATATCTATGAAAGGAAATAGTTGCCAGTCTTTGTCTCTTAGAAACTACTGTGAGGGTCAAAGGAGCGACTGTTCAGCCCTTAGAAGAATGCAAGCATTTGGGAAGTGGCAACTGTTAGCATGCCCACACCTGTGCCTCATGGGGAAGACAGAAGGATCAGGTGTGACTCTCACCTTCTGGTAAACCCTAGGACAGAGGTGAATCAATGAGAAAGAGACAAGTATTCATGGAGAGAGTTGTTATCTAAAAATGTATGATACACCTGCAAAATCTGTCTGATGCCGGGGACAGGGAGGAAAGGGTCACTCGGATACTGCTTCCTAATATATGGGGCACATGTGAGAGCACGAATAGCACGAAATACAAGTCGGGCCATGCGATAGCTGATCTTGGTTGTCACCTTGACCCAAAGCAGCTGGGCATGCCCGTGAAGAATTTTCTCCATTGAATCATTTTAGGTGGGAAGACCCACCCTCTAAGTCTGGGCCACACCTTCTGGTAGCAACTCACAGAAAATGACCTGGAAAAAAGAAGCTTTTGCTTTTTGCCTGCTTGCCCTCACTTTCACTGGCCAGGTCATCTATCCTGTTGCTAAGATAGTCCTTTGCTGGTATTAGAAACCACTTCTTAAAGATTCCAGTACAGACTGAAGACCAGCTGAGACTTGCAGCCTCATGGACTGAACAACAGCTGGGTTCCTGGCCTTTCCTCTGATCGACAGTCATTGCTGGACTAGCTGCACCACAGCCTGTAAGCCAACCTAATAAATCACATATGCACATATATGCAGGCCCAACCTACCTCCTTTTCTACCCTGGCCGGTGGTATCGTGATGCCAGCCTGGAAGGGCATCATGGAGTGCTTCACTCAGCTCTGATGTTTACTGAAAGCAATTCTCTAACAGCCCCATGGCCAGGTGAAGCTCAACCAAGCTAGCCTCACACCGAGCAACACAGGACTGTGCTAAGCCAATCGGATTTCCGATTTTCACACAGGAAATTCGAGAATCATTTTGCCTGAACTAATTATAAGGGCTTCTCTGCATCTTGAAAATTACAGGAATTTTTCCCATTCACACATTTTTACCAACTGGGACAGCTAAAAAACAGAATATATTACAGCATTAGACCTGAGAGACTTTCCCCATAAATTTCATTTATAATACAAGTAAAAAGACAAAGTTCAATATTTGCTCTTTTAATCCCCTGAAAGACAGCAGAATGACTGTTACTTCTGACTACCACCCACTTGACTTATGTATTTTAATAAAAACAGGCAATGTGTGCATTTTCTCCTAACAGTCATAGAATATCGTGGGAACTGTAAATTAGGCTAAAACGTGAACTTCCTTAGGATTGAAACCGTTGCATAAAAACAAGTGACATGTTTAACTTTGGAGGGTTATTTTGGTTTAAAAAAAAATTGAATGGGGAACAAAAAAGGAGGAAGGGAGAAAATGTGCTTTTTCTATCACGTGACAACTTCCATGAAATAGGGAAATTATTTTCAATTACATAGAAGAATAAAATGTGTGCATATAGATTTTTTTCCCACTGACTTGGTTCAATTCATAAACAGAGTTTATTCAAGGAAAAAATGCAAAATTGACCTAACTTAATTTGCTTTTAATTTTTAAAATATTAAACCATAAGCTACCTAACTTTAAACATCTTTTGAGGCACTAAGTAAGCTAAAATTTGCAAAAGCAAGTGTAGAGTTTATTGAATAAAAATTCAAATATGAAAATGATAAAATTGTATTCATTTTATTGTAACATGAGGGGCCTGGTTGGTTTCTGTCCTCCCACTAGTTCCCACAGTCATTAGGTCCCAGAGAAAATCACATAGAGAGTCTATGTTAGGTTATAAACTGATTGGCTCATTAGCTCAGGCTTCTTATTAGCTCTTGTAGCTTATATTAACCCATTATTCTTATCTATGTCAGCCACATGGCTCAGTACCTTTCTCAGCGGGGCAGGTCACATCCTGCTTCTTCGGTGGTCCAGGCAGGTGTGCCAAGAGAGCTTCCTGCTTCCCAGAATTCTATTCTCCTTGCTCCACCTCTACTTCCTGTCTGGTTGTCCCACCCATACATCCTGGCTAATGGCCAATCAGCGTTTATTTAAATCATGATTGACAGAATACGGACAATTCTGCTGCACCACCGGTTGTGGGACCTGGTGGGAGGCCAGAAACCCCAACTAGCAGGCCCTCATGCTACATTCTATCACATGACAACTTTTATAAATTAAGAAAATTATTACCCCCAATTTGCATGTGAGAAAGAATGAGGGCCACAGACTACAGAATATGACTGATAAGCAATATTCAATAAATGATGGCTAAATGAATGAAAAGTACTCTTGAGTAGTAGCCATATTTAATATAAAACATTCAAGCTTTCACCCAAAGACCCAGTTTCAAATGTAGGATGTGTAATGACTGTTCTGTCTCTTTAAGAGATAAGCCACGGCCACTCCCCTCCTGCCTGCAGCCTCAGACCCCCATTTTCTCTCTCTCTGGTTCCCCTCTCTCGGAGAGGCAGCTGCTGACTCCCCTCTCTCTTCCTCTCCTCTCTCTCTTCTCTTTTCTCTCTCTCTCTTTCTATCTCTCTCTATCTCTCCCCCCTCCCCTTTTTCCTTCCCCTCAATAACCCACGTAATAAATGTTCAACTTTACTCTGCATGGTGTATCTCTCTGTCTCTCTCTGTCTCTCTCTCTCTCTTTCTTTCTTTCCAACCCACCACCGCCGCCACATGGCTGGAACCATTGGGGACCTGCCGCATGGTCTCGTGCACCCGCGGGTCCCCTGCCTGCCTGGGAACTCGTGACAAAAGCATTACAGGATGGTCACCCTGATCTGAGTGACCTTGGGCATGTTTTCATTCCACAGTTCCAACTCCTTGGCTATAAGATGCTTGAGTAGCATCTAGTAGTGCCACGCCAACATCACCATCAGTTCTAGGAAACACAACATCCCTGTGCATACAAGGCAGACTAAAGGTCTATACAACGATTTCCTAGCTTTGCTTTCTCCGTTACATCCAAACACTACCCGTAATTCCCTTTTTGGGAAGGATCTACTAATATGACATGGGATTGGTGCCCTGCCAAACACTGTTTCAGAAACATGGCCTCAATATAGGAACAACCACATGTGGAGTGAGCTTTGAATCCACCCAAACTCTTGTCTACATCCTAATTTACAAAACTCTGTCACATGATCGTCTGTAGTGTAGGACTTAGGGAGTGGAAGAGTGTGCTGAAGTCAACCAGTTAGGTGATGGTGACTGTGAGACTGGATCCCATTTCATCTGCACAACCATGGGACATTTCTGTTTTCAGTCTAGACTACAGTAGAGACTGGGAGAATTTGCCTGGAACTCCCTGAGCCATTTGCGCACTTACAAATGTTCACCAAGCAAGTTCTTTCTGTGGTCAAATAAACTAAGAGACAAAGGCTTAAGAGGTCTGGTCCCTCCCTCCCAGTTCACACTCTAGTGTGAAGTAGGGCATTAAACAGCCAAATACAGCCTGCTGTTTCTGTTCTCAGAGAGGTAGGTTTAGCAAAGTAAGAAAACATGGAGCTAATGAGTGAGCGTCTCTCAGAAGAGAGGTTCGGGAAGAAAAGAAGCCATCTACCATGTGGGAGGTCCTGGGAGGAGTGGAGAGGACACCTGGGTGCTTGCCAAGGCTGCACACAGTCATGTAGCTGGGACAGAATGTGAAGCTGGGAGAAATTTCCAGTATGGCACAATTAGTGGTGAGTGGGTACATAGGGAGCTCCGTGGGGCTCCTAAGACTTGAGATCCGTTGCTCCCTTTTCTTCTCAGCTATTCATTGGTTCATCAGCTCATTCATTCATTTCACGAGCATTAGTTCGTATTTACGGTGGGTTCTGTGTTGTGGAACACAGCAACGGGTCCTTTCTAAGAACCCTGCCCCAAACCTCTACAGCTCCCTTCTTCAGAGAGAGAATCAGAGTCAGTTTTCCCTGTTAGCTTAATGAGAACAGTAGACAACAATATGCCCTGAGTGTAAGACCGTCTCTACATATTAAGAGTCTCTGTGGCCTGATAAAACTGTCCCCTAGCTTTTCAAATCACCTGCTCCGGCTCCAGGCAGTTCTCACAGTTTAGAACTCCCCCACAGCTGCCAGCTCCTTCCCAGGCCCTTACAGAGTAGTAATTGCCTTCCAGCTGGTTTCTGGTTTTTGTTTGTTTGTTTGTTTTCTTGGTTTCTGCTTTCTTGTTCATGATTGTGGGAGCATCCCAACCCCATCTACTACATCAGCTGGGTGCCACAGTATCCAATTCTATCTGTGGCACCCGGTGGGGGCCACAGCAGCCCAGCTCCTTCTTGGAACTACAGAAAATCTCTCCCTAACTCAAGCACGTTTTTCTTCCTGGAAAGCCTACCTTTGAAAGGTAAAGAAACATCATCTAGTTTGAGACAAAAGGTCTTTTCAATTTTCTCATATGAATTTCTTCTGAAGAAGCAGAAGAAACACCAGCAACGCACCAAGCTTGGAAATTAGAGACGCTGGTTTGGCTCTTTGCCTTTACCTTGCTAATGCTCTATTTACTGACAGTAAAAAGGAAACAGACTCTACCCCTCAGGGTAGACAGCATAGAGAAGGCACCTGGTATCTACCACAAGGCCAAATAACCATTCAGCCCTTCTCTTGACTTCAGCCTTGTTGAGTACGCTTCCCCACAGGTTTCGGGGTCTTGAACCATCAAAGGTAACCAAGGACAAAAGTCCCCTTAAAGGGACGCTTAATGATTGGCTTCTTTGACTGTCTCCTCAACCTAGTTAGTCATTAATGTCCCTGCAAGCTGATGTTACACTCCTTTGTGGGTCGAATTGCAAACGGTGCTTACCTGTGGAAAAATACACATTTAACTCCAATTTTATTAACGAATTCAGATTTGGGAGGAGGAGTTGTTCATTGGAAAGATCCATTTCTCACAAATAGCCATGTGTCCAAGGCTGGTAACTTAAGCTCTTTGCCTCTCAATTTCCCCAGTGTAATAATTATGTATGTCATGGAAATATCATGAAGAATAAATGGGACATGGGTACTTATATATGGTGCACTTTTTCCCCCTCAATGTTATTTCCCTAGTAATTAGAAATGCCTACCATCAGCTGGAGATTGATCGGGAGAAACAAAAGGAAAAGAAAGAGAAGAAAACAAACATAAAAACTAAAATAAAGAAACATTCATTATGGAGTTTATTACTTCAACTACTGGAAACTGTGTAGGAATCTGAACTGCAAAGCTACTCATTAAACTGTCTGCTCTTTCCTGTTTAAACAAGGCCCCTCTTGGGTCGCAGCAGCCTGTGCCTTCGTGGGTCTGCATCCAGGAAGGAAGACGTTACTACGGTAACCGAGGAGGCCTTCTCCGGAGGGTCTCCAGGAGAGGCCACGATCTGGTGCAAGTGACAAACTCCAGCTCCCTTGATAATGAACAGAAAGGTAGCAGCCATGATGGCCAGGCTTTAGCAGAATGAGTGCATTCAGGCGTGAAATCCCTTTCAATTGCTCGTTTGTTCTCAGTAGAGAATTCACTTTGTGCAGCTCTTGAAAAATGGCTGATGGAGACTCAATGGTGTGTAAATAATAAATATTCCAGAAAGAAAGATATTGTGTGCATGTGTGTGTGCATGCATGCATGTGTGTGTGTGTGTGTGTGTGCGTGCGTGCATGCGTGCGTGCGTGCGTGAGAGAGAGAGAGAGAGAGAGAGAGAGAGAGAGAGAGAGAGAGAGAGAGAGAGAGAGTTGAAAAGAGAGGAGTTGTTGGCATCCTTCCTGCACTTTGGCTCAAAAGTTTTTATGGCCTGAAGTTACAGAATAACCAAGTTACTTCTTTTTACCACCTGGGAAGTGGGTTGTGAGGGGGAGACTGGAGGGAAGATGGATCAAATCCATAGAAGTGGGTGTTTGGTAACAAAGCATAACCTATGCTCCTAATGGACAAGGTTTGCACTGTGGGACTGTGATGCTTGCAAAAGAGCAATGACAAGTGTTGCAGGAA